>CAUYQU010025581.1:0-81710 GCA_963574635.1 Cheracebus regulus | reverse complement strand
CAGGCACGGTGACTAGACCTGTAATCCCAGCACTTTGGGAAGCCGAGGCAGGCAGATCATGAGGTCAAGAGATGAAGACCATCCTGGCCAACATGGTGAAACCCCGTCTCTACTAAAAATACAAGAAAAAACTAGCCAGGCATGGTGGTGCTTGCCTGTAGTTCCAGCTACTTGGGAGGTTGAGGCAGGAGAATCACTTGAACCCAGGAGGCAGAGGTTGCAGTGAGCTGATATCACACCACTGCACGCCAGCCTGGCAACAGAGCAAGACTCCGTCTCAAAACAAACAAACAAATAAAAAATATATTCCATATGTATAAAAATGTATATACACATACAAATACCCAAATATTTCTAGATTTGAAAATCTAGATAAAATAGATGTTTAGGAAAATATGGCTTATCAAAATTTAAACAAATCAAGTTTAAAAATAAAAAGAAACCAAAATCACAACAATTGAAAAGTTAGACAAAAAAAATTATCTCTAAAAAGACACCATACTTTTGAGGTATTATTAAAATTTTCATGAAAATTCATTTGCTCTATAATCCCAGTATTTAATCAATAGGTCCAGAAACAGTAATGAAAAGGTGGAAAGTTAGCAAAGCATTTGTTTAGTTAAACAAAAACAAGAACAATTAAAACAACTAGACAACTAAATCCTACTTTTTAGCATAACGGTAAATATACTAAAATAGCAGAGAAATAAATCCTGCAACGTAAAAAAAGGATTTTTTTTACGTTGATACAGCCGATTAGGGTGTACCAAGATGTGTAGGGACAGTTCAACATTGGAAAAATCTATCACTGTAATTTCCTAAAGGAATTGACTTTTAAAAAGGTATTTTCTTTTTAAAAGTCAATTCTTTTAGGAAATTTTTTTTAAATGACCATACTGCTTAAATAAATTTATAGATTAAATGCAATCCCTATCAATTGTCAATATCGTTTTCCACAGACATAGAAAAACAATTTAAAAATTCATATAGAACCAAAAAAGAGGCTGAAAAGCCAAAGCAAACCTAAGCAAAAAAAAAAAAAAAAAAAATCTAAAGGCATCACATTACCTGACCTCAGCTATACTACAAGGTTATACTAACCAAAAAAGCATGGTCCTGGTATAAAAATAGATACACAGATCAATGGAATAGAATAGGAAGCCCAGAAATAAACCCACATATCTAAAGCCAACTGATCTTTGACAAAGTTGACAAAAATATACACTGGGGAGACAAACACCCTTTTCAATAAATGGGGCTGAGCAAATTAAATTGTCACATGCCGAAGAATCAAACTGGACTCCCTGATACTCACCATATAAAAAAAATAAACTCAGACCTGTAGTCCCAGCTCATTAGAAGTCTGAGGCAGGAGACTGAGATGGCAGTGAGCCACGATCCTGCCACTGTACTCCAGCCTGAGTGACAGAGCAAGACTCTGCCTCAGAAATTAAAAAATAAAACTCAAAACGGATTAAAGGCTTCAATATAAGAGCAGAAAATTAAAAAATTATAAGAATTCCCAGGGAAAACTTTTCTGGTCAAGGCAAAGAATTCCTGACAAAAACACAGGCAACAAAAACAAAAACAGACAAATGAAACAATTAAACTGAGAAGCTTTTGTACAGTAAAAGAAATCATCGAGTGAACAGACAACTGACAGAACAGAAAAAAATATTTGCAAACTATATATCCAATAAGAGATTAATATCCAGAATTTACAAGAGGTTCAAGCAACTCAATAAAACTCCATTAAAAAGTGGGCAAAAAATATGATGAGACATATTTCAAAAGAAGACATCCAAATAGCCAAAAGCATACAGACAAATGTTCAACATCACTAATCATCAAATTAAAACATAATGAGATATCACACCTTACACCAGTTAGAATGGCTTTTGGTTAAAGTCAAACAATAATCAATGTTGGCAAGGATGCAGAGAAAAAGGAACGCTCAGGCATTGTTGGTGGGAACATAAATTAGGGCAACCTCTACAGAAAACAGTATGGAGTTTTCTCAAAGAACTAAAAATAGAACTAGCACTCAATCCTGCCATCTCACTACTCAGTATCTACCCAAAAGGAAAGATATCATTATATCAAAAAGACGCCAGCACTCATATGTTTATCATAGCACTTTTCACAATTGCAAAGATATGAATAAATCCAAGTGTCCATCAATGGATAACTGAATAAGGAAATGTGATTATATATATATATATGTGTGTGGGTGTGTGTGTATGTATATGTATATATATGTGTGTGTGTGTGTATATATATAAACATGCACACACATATACACACACACAATGGAATAGTCTTCAGTCATAAAAAAAAGAATGAAATCATGTTTTTCAACAACATGGATGGAACTGGAGGCCATTATCTTAAGTGAAACAATTCAGACATAGAACATCAAATACCTCAATGTTCTCACTTCTAAGTGGACACTAAATAATGTGTACATGTGAACATAGGGAGTGGAATAATAGACAATGGAGACTTGGAAGGTTGGGAGGGAGGGAGAGGAATAAGGGATGAGAACGTACTTGGTAGGTATAATGTACATATCTTGTGATGATTACACTACAAGTCCAGACTTCACTGCTACACAATATATCCATGTAACAAAACTGCACTTGTATCCCTTAAATTTACACAGAAAAAATATAATTTCCTTAAGCCAGCCCAGAAATACAAATACTACATGATCTCACTTATAAGTAGAATCTTAAAAAGTTGAATTCATAGAAGCATAAAGCAAAATGGTGGTTACCAGGGTGTGAGGTTGCAGAGGTGGAGGGGGAAAGGGAGACTTTGGTCCACGGTTACAGTTTCAGGCCGACAAGAGGAATAGGTTCTGGTGATTTATTGCACAGATGGCAACTATAGTTAATAGTCTTGTATAATTCAAAATTGCTAGAGAAGTGGACTTTAGGTGTTCCTATCACAACAAAATGATAGGTACTTAAGGCCGCATATTATGGCTCATGCCTGTAATCTCAGCACTTTGGGAAGCTGAGGTGGGCAGATCACCTGAGGTTAGGAATTTGAGACCGGCCTGACCAACATGGTGAAACTTCATCTCTACTAAAAATACAAAAATCAGCCAGGTTTTGTGGCAGGTGCCTGTAATCCCAGCTACTCAGGAGGCTGAGGCAGGAGAATCGATTTAACCTGGGAAGCGGAGGTTGCAGTGAGCTGAGATTGCACCACTGAACTCCAGCCTTGGCAACAAAGTGAGACTCCATCTCAAAAGCAAACAAACACAGCCATAGGCACATGAGGTGATAAATGTCAATCAGCCTTATTTGATCATTTCACAGTATATACATTACATTGTGTCCCATAAATATATACAACTATTATTTGTCAATTAAAAAAACAAACAGTGCCACAGTGAACATACATGTGCATGTGTCTTTATAATAGAACAATGTATAATCCTTTGGGTATATACCCAGTAATGGGATTGCTGGATCAAATGGTATTTCTATTTCTAGATCCTTGAGGAATTGCCACACTATCTTGCACAATGGTTGAACTAATTTACACTCCCATCAACAGTGTCAAATGCCCATCAAGGATAGATTGGATAAAGAAAATGTGGCACATACACACCATGGAATACTACGCGCCATAAAAAGGATGAGTTCATGTCCTTTGCAGGGACATGAATGAATCTGGAAACCATCATTCTCAGCAAACTGACACAAGAACAGAAAACCAAACACCCCATGTTCTCACTTATAAGTGGGTGTTAAACAATGAGAACACATGGACACAGGGAGGGGAACATCACACACTGGGGGATGGAGGCTAGCAGAGGGATGGGGCTTGGGGAGATTGGGGAGTGATAACATTGGGAGAAATACCTAATGTAAGTGACAGGGGGATGGAGGCAGCAAACCACCATGGTATGTGTATACCTATGTGACAATTCTACAAGATCTGCACATGTACCCCAGAAATTAAAGTATAATAAATAAATAAATAAAAATAAAACAAAACTTAAAGTAACTTTCTATCCTGAGAGGGGTCCTAGTGGGGAGTTAGTAGTCTGATAGCGATACATAGGTGAATTTTAGGTCACTCTGGTCCTCCTCACAGGACATGTTTTGGGTGGAAATGTCTTGTTTTAGAAGGAATTCCACTTTGCCTGAGAGAATAATAAAATTTTTTACCACCCAGATTTTTTTGGCATTTGCAGGGGTGAGGGACTTACTCATCAACCTCTAGCTCCACTTCCAACCATATCAAAAAAGTAGTGGCCACATTAGAGGTTAAAAATCAAATTCTGGACAGGCACGGTGGCTCATGCGTGTAATTCCAGCACTTTGGGAGGCTGAGGTGGCCGGATCACCTGAGGTCAGGAGTTCAAGACCAGCCTGGCCAACATGGCGAAACGCCATCTCTACTAAAAATACAAAAATCAGCCAGGCATGGTGGTGCACACCTGTAATCTCAGCTACTCAGAAGGCTGAGGCAGGGAGCAGGGAGAATCACCTGAACCTGGAAGGTGGAGGTTGCTGTGAGCCAAGATTGTGCCATTGCACTCCAACCTGGGCAACAAGAGTGGAACTCTGCACAAAAAAAAAAAAAAAAAAAAAATCTAACCTAAACGTGCAATGAAAGGAAGTTGATACGAAGTGTATGAACCAAAAAGACTATGCATTGGGCAAAAGTTGTATGCAGAAAAAATGTTATAGCCTCATAGAAATAAGGGGAAAATGTATATATGTGCACATTACCAATTTTATTCAAGTGGTAGTAGAAAAAGGAATAAATTAACGAAGAGTAGTATTGTAATAGAAACTGTGTGGTATTTTGATGTACCTACTTGAGTAGGCTACAGTCCCCAGTTATTCCATCAAACACTAATCGGTGTTGATTTGAAGAGATTTTGTAAGTGTAATTACAGTTCATAATCAGCTGACTTCCAGTCACATTATCCTAAGTAATCTGGGTGGGCCTGATTACTGGCTAGCTGAAAGGCCTTAATGCAGGACTGAAACTTCCCTGAAGAAATTTCACACATGGGTAGCAGTTTCATCCTGTGCCTGCGGTGTTCCAGCCTGCATGTAGGAATAAATCTGTTGCCATATATCTGTTAAACTAAAAATATGGGAGGAATGAGGTCCTGCTCAACAGACCAGACCAAACCAAAATGCAGTGACTCATGCTAAGTGTCACATAAACAGAAACTTTAAGGAAGCAGATAGATCACCAAACCAACCAGGTTTTTCTGAAAAAAAGATTCACAGCAACTCATCAGAAAGACCTCAGCCTACCTCAGTCAGTGTAATCAGGAAGTTATCCGTGCTTTAACTTACAAGTAACCTAAGTTAACCAAGCAGCACTTTTTCTATTGCTCTGTTTCCTTATTTCTACCTCACAAAACCCACTGGCCATTCCCCTGTGGATTCTGCCATTGCCCCAATGGGAGAGATTTATGAATCATGAATAAAAGCCCACTGGATGTATAACTAAACTTGTTGCAATTTTGTCTCTTGACATCTCCCAGCAGTCCTATATCTCTGGTTGAACCCTGACTGACACAAAGTCAAACATGCCTAAAAATCATTAAGCTCTACGAAAACCTTCTACCAAATCTGCACAAAATGTTTAACTTCCTATGTTTTTAAAGCACTCCAGAATATTGGAAAAACTAAAAGGTTCTAATATCATGAGTCTAGCATTACTCCAGTTCCACAAAATATCAAAAACATAAGTATAGATCAATTTTATTAAAAAGACACAATAACCTTCAATGGATTGTTACCAAATAAATTATAGCAGTAGCATTTAATAAGAATATTTTGTACCAAGTTGTTTTTATCCTGGCAATGGAAGCTTGACTCAAAAGCATATATACAATCAAGCACACTAATGGGAAAACATTCATTCTAATAGATCCTGAAAATCATTTTTAACATATGGTTTTCACTCCTAACAGTAAGCTTGGAATAAGTGGAAATTAAATTTAATAGAAATTATAATCCCAGCACTTTGGGAGGCTGAGGCAGGCGGATCACCTGAGGTCAGAAGTTGGAGACAAGCCTGGCCAACACGGAAAAACCTCGTCTCTACTAAAAGTACAAAAAAATTAGCTGGGTGTGGTGGCACATTCCTGTAGTCTCAGCTACTTGGGAGGCTTAGGCAGGAGAATCACTTGAACCCGGGAGACAGAGGTTGCAGTGAGCTGAGATTGCACCACTGCACTCTAGCCTGGGTGACAGAGCAAGACTTCATCTCAATTTAAAAAATCAATCAATAAATAAAGTATTTACCAGAATTTAACATTCTACTAAATTAACCTTAGAAATATTTATAATACAATTTAAGAATTAATTAAAAGATGCCCATTATTTCTATTTAGTGATGTACTAGAAGCTGTAGTGCTTTCAGGATTACAGATAAATGAGGGGCATGATATTAAAACAGACAAGAGACAACATATATGTATTTTTTCATTTTTTCAGATGATTTATGAACAAAGTCAAAGCAGTGTCCCAGCCTAACCAGTAGTTTCACTAAGTCAGGTTTATTTTATTCATTGCAACAAGCAATCCATTCACAGGAAAAACAAAGGAAAAGATTTAGTAATTCTAGGACTGTGAAGAAGGATGAAATTTAGTCAAAATTCAAACGTAGCAGGTTTTTGATAAGCTCAAAATAAAGCAGAGCTATGTGTAAAAGGTCATTACCATGTTTGGACTAGAAAGTGGGCCCAGGGTTTTATGTTCTTGGAAACTACAAAGTTAAGAAAGATGTAAAACGCTGTGTCTGCAAACCTCTGTTCTGAAGCTCTTGCACCAGGGTTGGAAACTGAGGCTGCTTCTCTGTGTCAAAGTGACTTAGATCCCCCAGGCAACAGTGGGATGTTCATACTGATTTAATTTCAAATAACAAATAACAAATTTTTTAGAACAAAGTTTCTCCATAGTAAGAAAGCAGCAGTCACTCAAAGAGTGGGTTGTTAATGACATTTCACAGCTGTAGCTTGTTCACAGAAGACAAGTTCTTTCCTCTAAATTTGTACCTGGCTTTATCTATGTCTGTTATCCCAGCTTGACAAATGTCCAGACTGATTTTTACTTTCGCAGCCTAAATTAAATTTTACTTTCTCAGTAATTATAAAACTCTAGAAAATCATTTGCACCAAAAAAGAGTTTTCAGCAAGGAGTCAGATGAAAAAATACAGTCAAAACTTGATAGTTTCTGTGTTTGACAAACCTAACAAAAACGATGGGGAAAGGACTCCCTAATCAATAAATGGTGCTTAAGGGGCCAGCTATATGCAGAAGATTGAAATTGGATCACTTCCTTACACCAGATACAAAAATGAACTCAAGGTGGATTACAGACTTAAATGTAAAACCCAAAACTATAAAAACCCTGGAAGACAACCTAGGCCATACCATTCTGGACATAGAACAGACAAAGATTTTATGATGAAGACACCAAAAGCAATTGCAGCAAAAGGAAAAATTGACAAATAGGATCTAGTTCAACTAAAGAGCTTGTGCACAGCAAAGGAAACTACTAACAAAGTGAACAGACAACCTACAGATTGGGAGTAAATTTTTGCAAACTATTCATCTGATAAAAGTCTAAAATCCAGCATCTATAAGGAACGTAAATAAATTTATAAGAAAAAAAAAAACCCATGTGGGCAAAGGACATGAACAGACATTTTTCAAAAGAAGACCTACATGCGGCCAACAATCATATAAAAAACAGCTCAACATCAATGATCGTTATAGAAATGCAAATCAAAACTACAATGAGATACCACCTAGCGTCAATCAGAATGGCTATTTTTAAAAAGTCAAAAAATAACATGCTGGCGAGGTTGCAGAAAAAAGAAGATGCTTATATACTGTTCGTAGGAGTATAAATTAGTTCAACCATTGTGGAAGATAATGTTACAATTCCTCAAAGACCCAAAAACAGAACTACCAGCCCAGGCATGGTGGCTCATGCCTGTAATCCCAGCATTTTGGGAAGCCTAGGCAAGTGGGTCACCTGAGGTCATGAGTTCAAGACCAGCCTGGCCAATATGGTGAAACCCCGTCTCCACTAAAAATATAAAAATTAGCTGGGTGTGGTGGTGCATGCTTGTAATTCCAGCTACTCTGGAGGCTGAGGCAGGAGAATCACTTGAACCCGGGTGGCAGAGGTTGCAGTAAGCTGAGATCATGCCACTGTACTCCAGCCCAGGTAAGACTCCGTCTCAAAAAAACGAAGCCAAAAAAATTCAACACAGCCATCCTATTACTGAATATATACCCAAAAGAATATAAATTGTTCTATTATAAAGATACATGTACACATATGTTCATTGCAGCACTATTCACAATAGCAAAGACATGGAATCAACCTAAGTCAATCTCATCAATGGTAGACTGGAAAGAAAATGTGCTATATACACACAATGGAATACCATGCAGCCATGAAAAAAGAATGAGATCATGTCCTTTGCAGGAACATGAATGGAGCTAGGGGCCGTTATCCTTAGCAGACTAATGCAGAAACAGAAAACCAAATACCATGTCTCACTTATAAGTGGGAGCTAAATGATGAGAACACATAGACACATAGATGGGAACAATACACACTGGGGCCTATGGGAGGGTGAAGGGTGGGAGGAGGAAGAGAATCAGAAAAAATAACCATTGAATACTCGGCTTAATATCTGGGCGAAGAAATAATATGTACACTAACCTCCATGACACAAGTGTACCTATACAACAAACCTACACATGTACCCTTGAACTTAAAATAAAAGTCAAATTTTAAAAACTAAGTTAAAAATTAAAAAAAGAAAAGATCACTAAGGGAAGTACTATTTAAAACAACAAAAATATTAAGAGCCTAAAAATTAACTGAACAAAAAAATACATAGCATTTACAGGAAGAAAATTAACATTTTTACTAACAATATAAAAGAAGTCAAGAATAAATAGAAAGATTACTATGGTTTTTGATTAATAAAGTCTCAATTCCCCCTCAAATATATGTCTAAATTCCATTATATTCCCATTTAAATCTAATAAAAATCTTAAGAGTTTTCATAGACTAACTCTAGTTTGTGAAGAGGAGAAAATCTATGGATAGTAAATAATTTTTTGAAGCAGGACAATAGGATTGATTAAAGATATTTATAGAACATTTTACAATAACTAAGTCAGATCTTTGTACACAAGAGAATTGAGGTTATGCTAAATAAAGGTGGCCTTTCAACCAATGTGGAAAAGATGAGTGACCCCAAACTGTACTGGCACAAGGGATGGTTGCCCACTTGGGAAAAATAAACTTCAGTCTGTCTACCATTTAGAAATATAAATGACAAATAAACTAAAAAGTGAAATAAAGCAAACAAGTATTTACATATTAGAAGAAAATATAAGAAGAAAATGTTTTGATTTTGGAATAGTGAAGAACTTTAGCAAGTCAAAGATCTCAGAAGTCCTAAAAAATACTAATGTATTTGACAAAATAAATCTATAAATCATTTATTAGACAGTAGACAATATATATAAAGAAAAGGCAAGGACACCCTGCATTATCCAAATGTAAGGAATATGTAATGAAATCTGGCCAGGCGCAGTGGTTCACGCCTGTAATCCCAGCACTTTGGGAGTCCAAGGCGGGTGGATCACAAGGTCAAGAGATCGAGACCATCCTGGCCAACATGGTGAAACCCTGTCTCTACTAAAAATAAAAAAAATTAGCCAGCGTGGTGGCACGTGCCTGTAATCCCAGCTACTTGGGAGGCTGAGACAGGAGAATCACTTGAATCCAGGAGGTGGAGGTTGCGGTGAGCCGAGAATGCGCCATTGCACTCCAGGCTGGGCAACATGAGTGATATGCCGCCTCAAAAAAAAAAAAGAAAGAAAGAAATCTGACATTACAGCAATGAGAAACTATTTAATAGAAATTATCCAGTGAGAAATTATCCAGTAAAAAATGGCAAAGCATATGGATGAGTGAGTCATGGAAGTACCTACCAACGCTTAACCCAGGAAGAGATAGTCTTAATAAGAAATCAGGAACAGGCAAAAATAAAAAAATTAATTAATTAAGTAAGTAACTAACGTTAATCATGTGTGTTTGATCTGCAAAACTGGGGAGTGGTGGAGAAAGGCATACTTTGGTGGGACTGTCAACTCTCATGAGGGAAATTTTGGCAATATCTTTCAAAACTCAAAATATGTATACAGTCTTAAATCCAGTAATTTTACTTTGTATCTGTCTTCACAAAATACTGACACATGACTAGGAATGTTGATTAGCTCTGTTAAAACAATAATGGTGTATGTCTATGTTTTATATATATATTTTTAAAAACACTTAAAAAGAATTAAGTCAATTCACAAATAATGTTAAGGCCCCCAAGATATATAAATGAATAAAACCAATTAAGAAAACTATATATTTTATATGGAGTTAAATTGCAGGGAAAGATAAAGGTTTCCAAAGGCTGCACATATGCTGCTTATTTTTATTTTTATTTTAGAGATGGGGTTTTGCCATGTTGCCTAGGCTAGTCCCAAATTCCTGGGCTCATGCAATTGCCTGCCTCAGCCTCCCAAAGTGCTAGGGTTAAAGGCGTGAGCCACCGCACCTAGCCTGCACACACACCAACAGTGGTTATTGCTAAGGATTATGGGAGCCACAGAAATGGGACTTCCCTTTTTTGTACAATTCAAAATGTTATTCTTAGTTTTCACTATAAAAATTTTATTCCAGTTTTATGCATAAAAAGATTTGAAAATAACTAGTATTATATTTATAATTACAATGTTCTATTAAAGCTAGGGGATTTATATCCTTACAAACAGAAATACAGCAAGTAAAATTTATGTAGTCTAGGTAAACAGAAAATGTCACTATTAGAGTAGGGTTCATCAAAAGTGAAAGGGAAATTTTGAGCCAATTTATTTAGATAAATAATATCATGCATTTACTCCATCACTTCCAAGAGAGAAAGAAAAGCCAAGAGACCATGTGGACAGGAAGGTGGGGCCTGGGGGAAGGAAGGGGGACATGGAGGAAGTTTTGGGGGTCGGGTAAGGAATTGGGGGAAATAAGTAGAAAAAGTGGCCGAGGGAGAGGGGATAAAGAAGGAGATTGGGGAAGGAGAGGGAAGAGATGAGAGATGGAACTGTGTTTTTGTTGGCAATTCAAATAAGAACCAAGGCATCTCAGGAGTGTTCCCAAGGAATGTCCAAATGCTCTGCCTTCCAGAAGCAGGTGCTGTTCTCTTTCAGGAACTCTGTGGACATACTTAGCAGTCTAAATCTAGATTCTGGGTTGAATTCCCACACTCAGTTCACCCAGATCTGGCTTCCAGCAGCAGGACCAGAAGCGGCAGTGGCAAGGAAAGGCAGAAGCAGCAGCCAGCTGGGCACCCCTCTCCATTGAAGAAGTGGCCCCCAAGTGGCTCTGTGGGCCCAGGCCCCTCTTCTTTCCATTGAGAAAAACACAGCATAACTGCATCTGCACGTGCATCTGAGAAGGTAAACGCACTTCATTTCCTGTTCATTGAGGGACAAAGGTATGTGGCCTTTTGACTCTCTTTTTGGGGTCTAAAATGAAAAAGGAGGGGAGAGCAGAAAATGGGTCACTTTACCTTGTCTGTTCTATGTTCCCACAAGGCCCTACCCTTAGCAAACCACAAAGGAAGTCCAGGTTTGCATTTGAAGAACAGGAAGGTGGAAGAGAATCCAACAGATGCTCTTTATTTTCTGTTTAGCCGGGAAAAAGCAAATACCTGGCTCCAAAGCAGTCAGAAATAGAAGCTGGAATGGAAGCAAGTGATGTGAGTTCTTGAGGTCCTCCGAAGAGATGCCTTGGAGATAACAGAAATAAATGACCTTGTAAATTTTCTTTATCCTACTGGGCACCTTGACCAGAGCACTTGAAGCAGAGGCCTTGCACAGGTGATGGGGAGGAACTCTTCCTGGATTAGACATGGAAAACCCACCAATCACAGAGATGCAAGCTTCAAATGAGCATATCTGTGGTGCTAGTATCCTAGTGGGGTGGGAATCAGAATGCAATGACCTCCGTGTATGTTATCACACAGGTAGAAAGTTCTAAAACTATGCTGTAACCAGCCCCCCCTGTGCAGGTAGTGAGCATTTAAAATGTGGTGAATTGAATTCAGATGTGCTGTAAGGGTAAAATGCACACCAGATTTCAATGACTTGGTGTGAAAAAATAATATAAAATACATAAAATATTGCATTAACAATTTAGATGAATTACAAGTTAAAATAATATTTATCCTAGTAAAATGTTTTTAAAATTTTTCAGTTCAGGGGTACATGTGCAGGTTTGCTATACAGGTAAACTCATATTACGGGGGTTTATTGTACAGATTATTTTGTTACCCAGGTACTAAGCCTAGTACCCAATTGTTATTTTTTCTGATCCTCTCCCTCCTCCTAGCCTCTCCCTTACAAGAGGCCCCAGTGGGTGTTGTCCCCCTTTGTGTCCATTTGTTCTCATAATTTAGCTCCCACTTTTTTGTTGTTGTTGTTCTCTGAAGTGAATGAATTGAACCAAACTGCTTTTTTTTTGTTGTTGAGACGAAGTCTCACTCTGTCACCCAAGCTGGAGTTCAATGGCATGATCTTGGCTCACTGCAACCTCTGCCTTCCGGGTTTACCAATTCTCGTGCCTCAGCCTCCCGAGTAACTGGGACTACAGGCACCCACCACCATGCCTGGCTAATTTTTGTATTTTTAGTAGAGACAGGGTTTCACTATGTTGGCCAGGCTAGTCTCCAACTCCTGACCTCAGGTGATCTGCCCACCTTGGCCTCCCAAAGTGCTGGGATTACAGGCATAAGCCACTGCACCCAGCCAGCTCCCACTTATAAGTGAGAACATGTGACATTTGGCTTTCTGTTCTGTGCTAATTTGCTAAGGATAATGGCCTCCAGCTCTATCCATGTTCCCACAATAGACATGTTCTCGTTCTTTCTTATGGCTGCATAGTGTATTTCATGGTGTATATGTACCATATTTTCTTTATCCAATCTGTCATTGATGGGCATTTAGGTTGATTCCATGTCTTTGCTATTGTGAATGGTGCTGCCATGTGTCTTTATGGTAGAATGATTTCTGTTTCTTTGGGTGTATACCCAATAATGAGATTGCTGAGTTGAATGGTATTTCTATTTTTAGCTTTTTGTGGAATCACCACAGTGTTTTCCACAATGGTTGAACTAATTTAAACTCCCACCAATAGTGTATAAGCGTCCCCTTTTTTCCACAACCTCACCAGCATGTTATTTTTGACTTTTTAAAAATTGCCATTCTGATTGGTGTTAGATGGTATCTCATTGTGGTTTTGATATGCATTTCTCTAGACTTCTTTTGAAAAGTGTCTGTCCATGTATCCCAGTAAAATTAATTTTGCTTGCTTCTCTGTACTTTTAGAAGTCTGGCTACTAGAAAATGTATGACTGTATATGTGGCTCAGATTATATTTCTATTGGACAGCACTGTCTGGACTCTAGAAGGTGCTCTGATTCAAGAGGATGTAAAGAAATTCTCTGAGTCAGTAAGAAAAATAGAAGAAACCAAATGGGCAATGAGCACATGGGAACTCACTCACGTCAGTGGAAAGGAGGAAATGGCAAGCCAGGCCACTGGAGCCCACTGGGGACATAGGACAAGTCCACAAAGCAGAGACAGCCCCTCCAGGAAGAGCAGCCAGGCCTTGGGAGGACATGGCCGTAGGACCAGATCCAGGGAGGACATGTGGCTTGAGTCACTAATTGCTGGCTCATCTGGCAGGTGTGGGCAGCAGCCAGGCCCATGGCTTCACCAGGTCCCGCTGATCTCTGCCCTCAGCTGTCTTGCAGCCTGAGTCACGCACCTATGCAGCTCCATGGCAGGCAGAGATGCAAAACCCATATCCCCTTTCTAGGCAGGGCTTGCTGTCCCAGCTGTAGTGAATGTGGCAGCAGAGGGCCTCCAGCCATCAGCAACTTCAAAGAGCTGCCTTCCCTGAGGTCCCATAAACTAGTTAGGGATGTCACAACTGCAGCATTACCACCCAAAGATTAAAATAATGACCTGAAGACAGGAATGAGTCAAAATTACACATTCCTGCAAGTGGTTTATTGAGAGCTGATGTGTCAACCAAAAAACAAACCATAATGATGGGAATATGATGATTTCAACATTAAAAAATTTAAATAAGATCAATCTTTACATACTAATTAGAAGCACCTACAAGATGTATCGAGCAAAAAGAAGATGAAGAACAGTGTGTGGTTGGTTTGGTACCATTTGTTTTAACAGAGGCTAAAGAATATATATGTGCTACACACATGTTTAGATTCTATGTGTAGTCTTACGTACATGTGCTTGTACCATACATATGTGCATATCTAACTCTGCATGACCTCTGGAAAGAGAAGTCAACACTGGTGCCACTGGTGACTGAGGAGGGAAGTGGTGGCTGTGGGACAGGATGGGAGGGACACATCCCTACATAATACTTCATACCTTTTAACTTTGAACCATGTGCAATTATTATGTACTGAAAAATAAGTTAAAAACTAAAAATCAAATACAAAGAAAAACTGTAGCAATAAACCATTAAAAAACATACATTCATTTTATCACAGTCCACAGTATACTGGGAGCTGTCCATTTAGTACTGATGGCTTATACTGTCATATGACTAAAAATAATAATAATCTCGTGAGTTCCTCTCAACCTCAATTTCTAATCTCAAATACACATTTCAGAAAGACATGACTGAAGAATAGCCAGAGCTGTACATTCTTAAATGAAGCCCCGTGGAGGTCTCAGGTCTAACAGTCATCCAGGTTGAGGCTCCTAGTTTGGGCAAGTTGATCCTTGAGCCCTTGGCCAAACTTGGCAGCAAAGAGTGAGGGGATGAGATCATCTCCAGTGTTCAGAGCCAGGTCGTACGCTGTCTGGCCTCTTGCATTCTTCTTTCGGATGCTTGCATTGCATCTGCAAAGGAAACGGAGAAATGGAGGTGCATTGATGGACTTAAGCATGTGACCCTAAGAGCTTGACTCTTCTCTGCCATGGAGGCCAGTCTGGGCACCTCCTGGTCCCACCTCCACAAACCTGTCCCCAAGAGGTCACCATGACTTCAGTTCTCTGAGGTGGCTCTATCCTGAAACCTTTAAAGAGGCTCTGTGATTTCAAAATGTCCAATTGCTAATCCTGGCCATTGGTTTCCATTGCATTAAAATCTGACAACCAAGTGTGTTTAATGGGGGCAACATTTTCATTGTGCTTTGAAAAGCCCTTAGTGCCCCGGGAGCTATGGTGGGATGGTGGTTCCCACAGACAGGGACAGCAGTTCAGGAACCAAGGCTCCTCTTAAAATCATCACAGGCCATTAGGGAGATCCCTGTGGCCCTCAAAAGTATCCATCAGAGGCAAGGGGACATACCCCAGTAAAGTGGTGATGCTCTCTCTTCCTGCAAGGCCAAGCAGAGTTGCTTCGTGAAGAGCTGTATTTCTGAGCCTAATTAGAGGGAAAAAAGAATCCTGGATAAATCTTTAGTTAGCATCGTCAGGAAACTGGAGAGATTGCATGTGACCCAAGGTCTTGGTTTTGCTCACTGACCTATTTAACTAACCTGGGAAAACCTCCTGAGTCCCCTCCCTGCCCTTATCTTGAAGGAATACTGTGATGGAGAGTAAGCCTTGATACTAGATAGTGAAAAGGTTATAAACACATTCATTTGTTAATGTGAGAAACCCCACAAGGATGTGGTTGGTAGTTGATTTAATAAATGCTAAAAAATACCATTTTTCTAAATTGCCTGCAAGAGTTTATGCAACACATTGGATGTAGCCTCAACTTTGGCTTGGATCTCCTGGGCACCATAGTAGCTTTTCAAGGCTGAGGCTTCTATTTTTGTGTGGGGAAAATGACCTTGGCTCCAGTGAGTTGAGCTTACATGATATGAAAATAAATGCCAATCTTAGAAACCAGGAGGCAGGCTTGAGAGGTCAGACACAGCATATTTTTCTGCGATGCCAGGTTTTCTCTCCGTTTTTCCTGGTCAGGTTTGACCTAGTGAGGGAGGAGTGGGCAACTGAAATGGAGGCTGGGGTGGTACCAGGACTGCTGAAAGGCTCCTACGCAGAGGTGGCAGGAGTGAAGGAGGGCAGGAGTCATGACTGAAAGTAGAAATGAGATAGCACTGAAGGTCTGAACTTTCTCTGCCCCTGCTCCTTTCTTTGATGCCGTCTCTTTTCCCCCACATCTGCAGATATGCCTGCAGCCATGCATTTATCCCAGTGGAGAAAAAGGATAGTGGCCTCTTCTCCTGAAGAAGATAAAGACAGCCTTTGGTGCAAATCACAGGGAAGGCTTTCACTTTTTGGAACCCAGGGGTCCCAGTCTGGGAGTAGCTCCATTTACCCAGAAAGCCTCTGGGTCGACAAAGCCCTTCTCTTATATGCAGAATTACCAGTCGTCTAGCCCACCCTCCATTCTCAAATGTGAATGGACAACAAAGGCTCATAGACATCTGAGAAAAACCTGCAGAACCAAAGAGAAACCCAAGACACACAAACACAAGGAATTTAAAACAAGGCAAAAATCCAATTGGTATCTGCAGAATGATTCAAGACAATATTGCACAAAAATATGAGACTGTAAAAAAGAAACAATCAGAACAAAAGTGGCTCCTAGAAAGAATAAATATGATTATTGAAATAAAGATTACTCAATTGGAAGAATGGAAAACAAAGTTAGGAAAATCTCCCAAAAGATAGAAAAGAAAAAGACAGAGGAAACTATGGAAAAACAAAGAAGAAAGAGACAGGGAATTTATTCAAGCAGTCCACCATCCAACTAATAGTTCTAGAAAGAGAATAGAAAAATGGAGCGGAGGAAATGCCAAAGAGATAATAGAATAAATTTTTCCTAACCTAAAGAAAGATATGACTTTTTAAATTGAAAAGGTCAACTAGGTGAATCAAAAACAGCACATCTAAAAATACCCTTGTGAAATCTCAGAACATCAAGGATAGATGCTTTCAGAAAGAACAAATAAACAGGTCACAAATGAAGAATTTGCCATAGAGTGTTCACGGGCTATGCTGTATGCTAGTGTATTAGTCCATTTTCACACTGCTGATAAAGACATACCCAAGACTGGGCAATTTACAAAAGAAAGAGATTTAATTGGACTTAGTCTGGAAAAGACTCCATTTCCTCCTTATCTTTCATCCTTTCTTCCTTGCGGGTGGCATAGAGCTTAACTGTCTGTCACTTCACCCCTGCGCTACCTTGGGTCTTTATAAGGCATTTACCATTTGAACTGGGATATATTCACAGGGTTGCCACATCTCCTAAGTAGACTTATGATCTTCTTTCTTCACAATTCTCCCCACATTGAGAGAAGAGTGTTCACTCTATTTATTGCATGGGGTGTTTGCTGGTGGTTAGATTTTCTGTGCTGGCTGTTTCCTATGTAGCCACAGTTCAGTTTTGGAAAATGCTGAATGGTGATTCTGCCATGGAATTTGTATTTTAAAGACACAAACAACTCAAACTATTTACTCAAATCTAAGTGTTATGGTAAAATATAGTCTCTCCTTAAATTACCTAATAGAATAAATGTCCACAGTTGAACCTCTCAGAAGTAGACTGATGCTTGCATCTTCCTTACCTGGCTACTGGGGCAGAGCCAGGGGATGGCATGTTTGGAATCACCAGTGCAGTGAGGAAGGGCAGCTCTTGTCCAAAAGCAAACAGCATTTCTCTGGGCCTCTTACCTAGTGAGATCTTGAATCTGTGCTTCTGCAATCTGCTAGTTAAGAGGCATGAGCTTTGGTGGAGGATGTAAATTTCTCCTAGCCATTCCCTTTTGCTGAATATGAGTTCATTCTGGTAGGAATGATAGAAACATGGAACCAGGAAATTAGGAAAGAGCTTTCTGCCACCTGCCAAGCTACTTAATGGAAGTTATCTGGTGTAGAGACCACCTAGGCTCCACTAGCCAAACATGCTCAGATGGGAGAAAGCATTTTAATTCTTGTTTGCTAAGGAACAACTCTCTGAGCCTCTTTTATGGTAAAGCCAGATCTCTGGATGACTTATGCCTAAAAGCAATAGGACGCATGGAACTTTGAGGTCATGTTCCTGAGTCTCCAGAAGTCTAGCTATCGGGCAGAGACTGGGTTGATCCAGGCCCAAACCCTCGAAACTAGCAGATATAAACCAGATTTGGCAGAATTTGGCTATCAGTGGAAAATGCTTCTTTCCTCTACTGGCATGTAATGGAAAGGAAGAAGAGATCCCTGTGCTCTATTTGAGAGAGGGCCAACCCTTTAGCTTTTCTCCCTGCAACCATGTGAGCTACATACTGCTCACAGTCACTATGATCATGCACTGGGAGTGACAAAGGCCATTACACACCATTAAGATAGACAGGTATAACCGCAGTGTCAGACTTTACGGACATGCAATGAGATCACATGTGGATAAATGCCAATTTGTAGAATGGTAATGAAGCAGTCATGGAAGTTGAGGCACAGGAAAATAAAAAAGCAATCTGTTCAATGCCCAGGGCATTTTCCTCCTCTTAGCTGGACTCTTCATAAAGCCAGGACTCATGCGGCTTAAACTTCAATTCAAAATGTGCTCAAGTAATTTTTGTATCAACTACAAACATACTTAAATGCTATTTAAAAAGCTTTTCTGAATTATAAAAATATAAAATATGGCTCAACACAAAACAAGGTAGCACCATTTTTTTTAATAATGATGATAATAAAACAGTGTGGGATAAATGAAGAACTTGACACAGTAAACTCTAAGAAAACTTGAGAAAATAAATCCCAGCCATCAAAGCTTTATACCAACACACCAAACATTCTGCTGTAAAATAACACTAAAAAGGTAGAAACTATTAAAATGCAGAAATTAGTAAAATGCATATGGAAAAATTAACAGGATTATATTTTGAACACTAACACCAGAGACAATTTTGAAAGAGAGCATAATAGAAGCAAAGCTACTGCAATTTTGGCCTCTGTGGTGGCATGAGGTACACAGCAGAATGTTCCAGTGACGCAGACCCTGATCTTGCCTTAGTAAGACTTCAGGAGGCAGAAGTGTTAGATGCCTGTGATGTCCCGAGAAGACTTATTTCAACAATGTGGTCAGCAAGATATGAGAAGTTAACATGACTGATCCATGCTCAAGGAAATTTTCACCCCACATTTTCACAGTAATTTGCAAAAGAACAATAGAAGCATAAGGCTGGAAGAGAAGGTTATGAGACAGGAGTGGACCAAGACTGGGACAGTAAGTAACAGGACTTGGTACCTTTCTGTCTTGTATCATTCATAGGTGGGAAAGCAAGGCCGCAGGGAAAGCAAGGCCGCAGGAGACCCTGCGGTGACCTCAGATGTACCAGTCTCCTCCACAGTGGTGTCAGATCTGGAGACAACCGTATGACATTTTCTTTCTGCATTAACTTCATGAGGATATTTCCATGGGGAATATACTGAGGTCTGTCTTCCCTTAGTATTATCATGATTCATGATGAAAACATTGGTTAACACCCAAGGGCTAAGGATTTACTGGCCCCACACAGCATAAGTTTATGAATTAACAAAATGTATCAACATTTATAAAAGCCACAAAATTAGGCAACCCAATAGTCCGTTTTTAAAATTTCACTTTACCCAGCTATGGAAAAGAGAAGGTGTTAAGCCTCTTATTAAAGCTGATATAGGTTAAAATGGTTAAAGAGGCTGAAACTGAACAGGGCATGTACATAGACTTCTTCTGCCACAGTGGCACTCCAAGCAGTTAGCCTGCTGCTATCTTAGCTCTCCTTTCGATGTGTTTCACTTACGGCCCCCACTGCTGGTCGATGTCTGCTCCTCTCTGCACGAGAACCGGAATCGCTTCATGGTGCTTATTCATAACAGCCACGGTTATGACGGGTCGATTGTCTTCATCACAGCAGTTGGGGTCTACTCCCTGCAGCAAATGGAAAAGGACAAACTCACCACAAAACCCTGCGCTCAACAGCATCCAGCTGCCATCCTATGAAGTATGACAGATGTCCTTCACAGAGCTGATGGAACTAAAGTGCTTTCAGATCAAAGGAGAGGAGAACCAGGAACCTCAAGACCTGACCAACAATGAACAGAACTACAAAGTTGCCAAGGTGACAAAACTTCTGTTCCCAACATTGGTGGGGAGGGGAGGGCAGGCACCCTGACTACCTTGCTTCTTTAGGAAACCCAGGATAAAGGTAATATGAGGTCACGGGCCAGAGATTCTATCCAGCTTCATGCATGCTCCTTGGTCTCCTCTGTGCTTGTCTATTTTCTCTCATGTAAAAACTAGCAACAGGAAACAATTAATTAATGTAAAGCTTTTGACTAGCCATTCACTCCATCCCTGGTTTTTAATCAGAGGGCAGTGTAATTTTCACAGTACTGAACAAAACTTCCATCTGAAGCGCCAGAGGTGGAATGCCAGGCTGAACTCTTCAGAGAGACTTGCTCCTTTGGCGACACTTACTTCATCCAGCAGCTGTTCAATCACAGAGACTCTTCCTTCCCCCGTGGGTCCAACTTCCTTCAGCAGGAGTCTGTTTTCAGGCTGCAGGATTATAGAATGTGGTCATTTCCTCTGCCTCAAAATATTCACTCAAGGCAAACACTTTCTCTCCAACGTTGAATTCTAAGTCACAAGGACAGGTGACCATGAGTGTGTGCATGTGTGAGTGTGTGCATGTGAGAGTGTATGTGGTCTTAATAGCCCACAACACAAACATCCACATCTAATGTCAATCTTGCTGCTCCAAAACCTTGTTTCAGGCAAGGTTACCACATGGATACTGTTTTATATTAAGGTCAAGGATGCCCTGAGAAACCTCACAAAACACAGAAACTCCACACTAGTTTTATTATGACTAGCTCTAGGAAAAGCAATCAGGTGAATCCTAAAATTTATTTTGCATACTTTATAAAGTGTTCAAAGTCAGCCAAATTATGACAGTTCTGAAAATGTACTCCCCTGAGGAATGAATAAGCCAATAAATTGACTTCTTATTTAGAAAAAAAAAGGCCGAGCATAGTCACTCACGCCTGTAATCCCAGAACTTTGGGAGGCCGAGGCAGGCAGATCACGTGGAGTCAGGCGTGTGAGACCCGCCTGGCCAGCATGGTGAAACCCCGTCTCTACTAAAAATAGAAAAATTAGCCAGGCATGGTAGTGTGTGCCTGTAATCCCAGCTACTCGGGAGGCTGAGGCAGGAGAATCGCTTGAATTCAGGAGGCAGAGGTTGCAATGAGCTGAGATCACCCAACTGCACTCCAGCCTGGGCAACACAGCAAGACTCTGTCTCAAAAAAAAAAGAAAGAAAAGTTCTCAGAAATCTGAAGAACTTATATTTATATTTTTAAATGCCATACATTCATTTTTATATATATAGAACTTCAAATGCTGGAAGACTGAAGGAAGCTGTTTAGAAAGCAGGAGACACTGCTTTTAGTGTGTTTCTGCCCCTGAATCCTGGGCATGACTGTGGGGTGGTCACGGGACCACCATTTCCATTTGTAAAGTGGAAATAATACCTTCCCTATCCTTGCTCCTGTGAAGCCACAGCAATGAGGACACTGGTCAAGGCCTCTAAGCCTTTCGGAAGATGATGCCTGGTCCAGGCAGTGCCGCCTCCCTTCTCGCTGTCCCCATCTTATCAATGAATAGCTTAGAACCAAGTACTTTAATTAGTACACCCCCAGGAGGGGATCTTGGGAAGCACTTGTTTACACTGATTTCCATTCCTCATGGAAAAGCAAACTAGAATGCACTGGCATGTCAGCTTCAGGAGGTATGAGATCTTTATGACTTTTCTTCAGGTTTTATTTTCAACACATAGAACAGTGCCTGGTACATGTGTACTCAAAAATAATCATTGAATGAGCAAACAAATGTTATAGCTTCTGATACTTATCCCCTAAATGCAAATGAGAAAAAATCGAGGAAAAAAAGAGATATACAATGGGAGATTCAGGTTACAGATAGAGTAAACTGAGTTACCAGAGTCTCCCAAATTGTAAGCTGCTCAGTTTATGGAACTCTATGCTTCTTTTATGTGCATTAACAGTATTTCAAACTAGGAGAAGGTGGAGAATACAAGAAATCCTAAACAATCAAAGTTAAAACAATTTTAAGGTTTTCTTTCCAAACTTACTGGTGTTTATTACATGCAAAGCATGTGGTGGGAAAAAAATAACATAAAGAACAGAGTCCCTGCCTCCAGAGGAATCAGGATGCAAGCTGGGTGGCTGGTGCCTGCACTGATGAGGCCGTGTTGAGGGCCTGGCCTTGGAACCACACGTGGAGGGAAGCACCCAGCATCATGCAAGTGTCCAGCTTGGGCCTGGGCCCGCGCCTTGGGCTAATCACATCTGTTCTTTGGATTGCAGCCAAAGAGGACCAATTAAAAGGCAAGGTTGGGGATGGAGCAGGGGTCATCCGCTGCCCTTTTTTTACCAAAGCTCCTTTTAGAATTATTCTTGGCATATATTTTGAAACACAAAACGCTAAAAGATGTGGGAAACTCTGAAAGGTTACTGACCTTAGTGACTTAGCAATTTTGAGAAATTCCAAGAAGACTGAAAGTAGATGAACTCTGGTTCCTCCTCTCACCATGTAATGTGCCTATTCCTCCTTCGCCTTCTGCCATGACTAGAAACTCCCTGAGGCCCTCACCAAAAGCAGATGCCAGCTCCGTACTTTCTGTATAGCTTGCAGAACTGTAAGCTAATTAAATCTCCTTATAAACTACCCAGTCATAGGTATTTTTTAATAGAAATACAAGAACAGACTAAGGGAGCTCCACCAAGATGGCCGAATAGGAACAGCTCCGGAGCACAGTTCCCAGTAAGAATGATGCAGAGAGAGAGTGATTGCAGCATTTCCAACCGAGGTACCAGGTGCATCTCAATGGGACTGGTTGGACAGTGGGTGTAGCCCAAGGAGGGCGAGCTGACGCAGGGTGGGTGCTGCCTCACCTGGGAAGCGCAGTGGACTGCAGGACCCCCCACTCCTACCCAACAGAGGCCTTTGGGGGCTCTTCTGGCCACTCCAACACTCCGGTTCAATTACTGGGCTTCTCGCACGGTCTTTACAGCCCACAGACCAGGAGATTTCCGCAGGCCAACAAGTGCCACAGGTTTCCAGCACAAAAACCCACACAAATCTGGGTGGCTGTTTCAACTGGCACCTGGAACACCTGTGAGACAGAGCCACACATTTCCCTGAAAAAGAGGGGGCTGAAGGCAGAGAGCCAGGTGGTCTGGCTTGGCGGATCCCACCCCCACAAAGATCAGCAATATGAAATGCACTGGCTTGAGAGTTTCGCAGCCAGCACAGCAGTTTGAGCTTGACCCGGGATGGTGGAGCTCTTTGTGGGGGAGGGCGTCCGCCATTACCGAGGCAGTTCTAACCTTAACTGTGTAAACAAAACCACAAAGATGTTTACATAGGAGCTGGACAGAGCCTGGAGCACCTCAGCAACACCTCTGCAGGTAGACTGTGACTAGACTCCTTCCTTGCTTGGCAGGGCATCTCTGAAAAAAGGCAGTAACATGTCAGGGACTTACAAATAAAGCCCCACCTTCCAGGAGAGAGCACCTGGGAAAAGAGGCGGTTGTGAGTTCCACTGCAGCAGACTTAAAAGTCCCTGCCCAGCAGCTCTGAATGGAACAGCACAGCACTTGAGCTCTGATAAGGGATAGACTGCCTCCTCAAGGGGATCCCTGACCCCCATATCTCCAAAGAGGCACCTCATACAGGAGAGCTGTGGCTGACATCTGGCTGACTTCTGGGATGAAGCTACCAGAGGAAGGAACAGGCAGCAATCCTTGCTGTCCTATAGCACCTGAGGGTGATTCCCAGGCAAGCAGAAGCTGGAGTGGACCTCCAGCAGTCCTGCAGGAGAGAGGCCTGACTGTTAGAAGGAAAACTAAAAAATAGAAAGAAATAGCTCCAACATCAACAGAAAGGATGTCCACTCAGACCCCATCCAAAAGTCACCAACTTCAAAGACCAAAGGCAGATAAATCCACGAAGATGGGAAGAAACCAGCGCAAAAAGGATGAAAACACCCAAAACCAGAATGCCTCTCCTCCAAGGGATCACAACTCCTCACCAGCAAGGGAACAAAACTAGATGGAGAATGAATTTGACAAATTGACAGAAGGAAGCTTCATAAAGTAGGTAATAACAAACTTTTCTGAGCTAAAGGAACATGTTCTAACCCAATGCAAAGAAACTAAGAAGCTTGAAAAAAAGGTTAGATGAAATGCTGACTAGAATAACCAGGTTACAGAAGGACATAAACAACTTGATGGAGCTGAAAAACACAGTACGAGAACTTTGCAAAGCATACACAAGTTTCAATAGCTGAATCGATCAAGCAGAAGAAAGGAAGTCAGAGATTGAAGATCAACTCAATGAAATAAAATGAGAAGGTGAGATGAGAGAAAAAAGAGTGAAAAGACATAACAAAGCCTCCAACAAATATGAGATTATGTGAAAACACCTAATCTACATTTGATCAGTGTACCTGAATATGATGGGGAGAATGAAACCAAGCCAGAAAACATTCTTGAGGATATTATCCAGGAGAACTTCCCCAACCTAGCAAGGCAGGCCAACACTCAAATCCAGGAAATACAGAGAACACCACAAAGATATTCCTCAAGAAGAAGAACCCCAAGGCACATAATTGTCAGATTCACCAGGATTGAAATGAAGGAAAAAATGCTAAGGGCAGCCAGACAGAAAGGTCAAGTTATCCACAAAGGGAAGCCCATCAGACTCACAGCGGATCTCTCGGCAGAAACCCTCCAAGCCAGAGGAGAGTGGAGGCCAATATTCAACATCCTTAAAGTAAAGAACTTTCAACCCAGAATTTCATATCCAGCCAAACAAAGCTTCATAAGTGAAGGAGAACTAAAATCCTTTATGGACAAGCAATTGTTGAGAGATTTCATCACCACCAGGCTTGCCTTGCAAGAGCTCCCAAAGGAAGCACTAAATATGGAAAGGAACAACCAGTACCAGCCACTGCAAAAATGTATCAAATGGTAAAGACCATCGACACAATGAAGAAACTGCATCAACTAACTGGCAAAACAACCAGCTAGCATCAAAATGGCAGGATCAAATTCAAACATAATATTAACCTTAAATGTAAACAGGCTAAATGCCCCAATCAAAAGACAAAGACTGGCAAATTAGATAAAAAGTCAAGTCCCATCTGTGTGCTGTATCCAGGAAACCCATCTCACATGCAAAGACACATATAGACGCAAAATAAAGGGATGGAGGAAGATTTACCAAGAAAATGGAGAGCAAAAAAAAAGGGGTTGCAATCCTAGTCTCTGATAAAACAGACTTTAAACCAACAAAGATCAAAAGAGACAAAGAAGGGCATTATATAATGGTAAAAGGATAAATGCACAAGAAGAGCTAATGATCCTAAATATACATGCACCCAATACAGGAGCACCCAGGTACATAAAACAAGTTCTTAATGACCTACAAAGAGACTTAAGACTCCCACACAATAATAGTGGGAGACTTTAACACTCCACTGTCAATATTAGACCAATCAATGAGACAGAAAATTAACAAGGATATCCAGGACTTGAACTCAGATCTGAACCAAGCAATCCTAATAGACACTTACAGAACTCTCCACCCCAAATCCACAGAATATACATTCTTCTGAGTACCACATTGCACTTACTCTAAAATTGACCACATAATTGGAAATAAATCACTCCTCAGCAAATGCAAAAGAACAGAAATCATAACAACCAGTCTCTCAGACCACAGTGCAATCAAATTAGAACTCAGGATTAAGAAACTCACATAAAGCCACACAACTCCATGGAAACTGAACAACCTGCTCCTGAATGACTACTGGATAAATAATGAAATGAAGGCAGAAATAAAGATGTTCTTTGAAACCAATGAGAACAAAGACACAACATACCAGAATCTCTGAGACACATTTAAAGCAGTGTTCAGAGGGAAATTTATAGCACTAAATGCCCATATGAGAAGCGAAGAAAGATTCAAAATCAACATCTTATCGTCAAAATTAAAAGAACTAGAGGAGCAAGATCAAACAAATTCAAAAGCTAGCAGAAGACAAGAAATAACTAAGATCAGAGCAGAACTGAAGGAGATAGAGACACAAAAAAACCCTTCAAAAAAAATCAATAAATCCAGGAGCTGGTTTTTTGAAAAGATCAACAAAATAGATAGACTGCTAGCCAGACTAATAAAAAAGAAAAGAGGGAAGAATAGATGCAATAAAAAATGATAAAGGGGCTATCACCATGAATTCCACAGAAATACAAACTACTATCAGAGAATACTACAAACAACTCTATGCACATAAACCAGTAAATCTAGAAGAAATGGATAAATTCCTGGACACTCACACCCTCCCAAGACTAAACCAGGAAGAAGTTGAATCCCTAAATAGACCAATAACAAGGTCTGAAGTAGAGGTAGCAATTAATAGCCTACCACACAAAAAAAGTCTCGGTCTAGATGAGTTCACAGCTGAGTGCTACCAGACATACAAAGAGGAACTGGAACTATTCCTTCTGAAATTATTTCAAACAATGCAAAAAGAGGGAATCCTCCCTAACTCATTTTATGAGACCAACATCATCCTGATACCAAAACCTGCAGAAATACAACCGAAAAAAGAAAATTTCAGGCCAAATTCCATCATGAACATCAATGCAAAAATCTTCAATACTGGCAAACTGAATGCAACAGTATATCAAAAAGCTTATCCATCTACGATCAAGTAGGCTTCATCCCAGGGATGCAAAGCTGGTTCAACATATGCAAATCTATAAACTTAATCCATCACATAAACAGAAGCAAAGATGAAAATGACATGATTATCTCACTAGATGCAGAGAAGGCCTTTGACAAATTCGACAGCCCTTTATGCTAAAAACTTAATAAACTAGGTATCAATGGATTGTATCTCAAAATAATAAAAGCTATTTATGACAAACCTACAGCCAATATCATACTCAATGGACAAAAACTGGAAGCATTCCATTTGAAAACTGACACTAGACAAGGGTGCCCTCTCTCACCACTCCAACATAGTATTGGAAGTTCTAGCCAGAACAGTCAGGCAAGAAAAAGAAATCAAGGGTATTCAATTAGGAAAAGAGGAAGTCAAATTGTTTCTATTTGCAGATGACATGATTGTATATTTAGAAGACTCCATCATCTCATCCCCAAATCTCCTTAAGATGATAAGCAACTTCAGCAAAGTCTCAGGATACAAAATCAATGTGCAAAAATCACAAGCATTCCTATACACCAATAACAGACAGACAGCCAAATCATGAGCAAACTCTCATTCACAATGGCTATGAAGAGAATAAAATACCTAGGAATACAAAGGACGTGGAGGACCTCTTCAAGGGCATATACAAACCACTGCTCAAGAAAATAAGAGAGGAACAGATGGAAAAACATTCCATGCTCATGGTTAGGAAGAATCAATATTGTGAAAATGGCCATACTGCCCAAAGTAATTTACAGATTCAATGCTATCCCCATCAAACTACCATTGACCTCCTTCACAGAACTGGAAAAAACTACCTTAAACTTCATATGGAACCAAAAAAGAGCCCATATAGACAAGACAATGCTAAGCAAAAAGAACAAGGCTGGAGACATCATGCTACCTAACTTCAAACTATACTACAAGTCTACAGTAATCAAAACAGGATGGTACTGGTACCAGAGATATAGACCAATGGAACAGAACAGAGGCCTCGGAAGTAATGCTACACATCTACAACCATCTGATCTTTGACAAACCAGACAAAAACAAGCAAAGGGGAAAAGATTCCTTGTTTAATAAATGGTGTTGGGATAACTGGCTAGCCATGTGCAGAAAGCTGAAAGTGGACCCATTCCTATACCTTATACAAAAATTAACTCAAGATGGATTAAAGATTTAAACATAAGATCTAACACCATAAAAACCCTAAAAGAACCATTCAGGACATAGGCATATGCAAGGACTTCATGACTAAAACAGCAAAATCAATGACAACAAAAGCCAAAATAGACAAATGGGATCTAATTAAACTTAAGAGCTTCTGCACAGCAAAAGAAACAATTAGAGCAAACCAGCGACCAACAGAATGGGAAAAAATTTTTGCAATCTACCCATCTGACAAGGGCTAATATACAGAATCTATAAATAACTAAAACAAATTTACAAGAATAAAACAACACCATCAAAAAGTGGGTGAAATATATGAACAGACACTTTTCAAAGGAAGACATTTATGTGGCCAACAAACATATGAAAAAACGCTCATCATCACTGGTCATTAGAGAAATGCAAATCAAAACCACACTGAGATACCATCTCACACCAGTTAGAATGGCGATCATTAAAAAATCTGGAGACAACAGATGCTGGAGAGGATGTAAAGAAATAGAAACACTTTTCCACAGTTGGTGAGAAGGTAAATTAGTTCAACCATTGTGGAAGACAGTGTGGTGATTCCTCAAGGACCTAGAAATAGAAATTCCATTACTGGGTATGGAGTATAATAGCAATCCCATCACTGGGTATATATCCAAAGGATTATAAATCAATTTATTATAAAGACATATGCACATGTATGTTCATTGCAGCACTGTTTACAATAGCAAAGACTTGGAACCAACCCAAATGCCCATCAAAGACAGACTGGATTAAGAAAATGTGGCACATATACACCATGGAATACTATGCAGCCATAAAAAAGATGAGTTCATGTCCTTTTTAGGGACATGGATGAATTTGGAAACCATCATTCTCAGCAAACTGACACAAGATCAGAAAACCAAACAACACTGCATGTTCTCACTCATAAGAGGGTGTTGAACAATGAGAACACATGGACACAGGGAGGGGAACATCACACACTGGGGTCTGTTGGGGGGTGGGGGGTTTGGGAGCAACAGCAGGGGGTGGGGTGGTTGGGGAGGGATAACATTAGGAGAAATACCGTAGATGACGGGCGGATGGATGCAGCAAAGCACATGGCATGTGTATACCTAGGTAACAATCCTGCAAGATCTGCACATGAACTCCAGAACTTAAAGTAAAATAAAAAAGAAAGAAAGAAAGTAGATGAAATCTGACTGACAGGGAAACCAAACCAAAACACACAAAAATCCAGCTGAAGACACCAGAGGTAGGAGTGTTTCTCTCCAGGAAAGCCCTGCAGAAGCTTAAATTAATCAATAAAGAGGTTAGGTGCTGGGTGCAGCCTGAATGCATGAGTAGATTATTAAGGGCTCTATGGTGAAGAGTTGAGATCTCTGGTGCCTTGCTCCTTCCCCCCATGTAAGAAGGGCAGGAGGCTTATGATCTTTGCCCTGATAACTATTTTGTAAAAAGTATATGATTTGCCCAACAAAGGCTTCTACTTGGCATACTGGGGCCCAAAAAGGGAGAACTGGCAGAGCCTAGACCTCCACAACAGACATAGGGGAGAGTGTAGAGAAAAAGGAAAAAAGCTTCATCCCAAGCTGAAACCCATGACAGCACTTCACACCACCAACACCCTCACCACCAGAGGAAGACCTTTTCCACCAGCAATATAGGGGATTTGAAGACTTTCTCCTGATCCCTGTCCACACATCCTCCAGAGACATCTGTCCACAACAGGCTCATCACTCACAAAGGGACTCAGGAGCCTTCCTCATGCTGGGCACCATGACAGCATCTGTGCTACCCAACTAGTCTTTATTTGTCAAATGACCAGACAACCAAGGATCATCACGTATTTGAGGCAAACCAAAAACAAGAAAGAGAAAGATGGACAGACAGAACTGACCCCATACAAAACAGATGATTCAGGAAACTGATGGGAAATTTGAAATAACTCTAATTCATAATCTTAAGACATTTTAAATGAGTCTACCTCTATAAAATAAAAGCTCTTATAAAAAAGGAACAGAAAATGAGAAATTATTCTTCCATTTTAAAAAAGTCAGAATAAAACCTGAAAATCACAGGCTGAAGACAACAGCAATAAGGACCAAAAAGGACACTTACTACAAGCTGCTCCTTCTTTTCTTGAAATGTTTTGGTCTTGAAATTCCTTATCCTTTTGACTTTTTCAATAGTATCTGAGGTGGTCTGGCTGTAGTCACTCACTGAAATGACAGAGTTGGGGGAAAAAATGATGCCCCTCCCCCAGTTCCCCACACAAAGAGCTATTTCTACTTCCATGTCCCTCAAAAGTCAGAGGATAAAATGGCTTTCATAGAAATTTCTATTTGATTAAACTTGGCAGGAGAGACTCCTGGAGCTACTCCCCTATCCAGGAACCAGAGAAAGGGTGGGAGGGAGGGGGAAAAAAGGGACTTCAGTTTTTAGGTCCAAAAGTGCACCCCGCAGGCTGGGCACGGTGGCTCACACCTATAATCCCAGCACTTTGGGAGGCCGAGGCGGGTGGATCATAAGGTCAAGAGATCGAGACCATCCTTGTCAACATGGTGAAACCCCATCTCTACTAAAAATACAAAAATTAGCTGGGTGTGGTGACGTGCACCTGTAGTCCCAGCTACTCAGGAGGCTGAGGCAGGAGAATTGCTTGAACCCAGGAGGCAGAGGTTGCCGTGAGCCGAGATCGTGCCATTGCACTCCAGCCTGGGTAACAAGAGTGAAACTCTGTCTCAAAAAAAAAAGGGGGCACCCCACAAATGAATTTCCCCACGCCCTGTAAACTCACTTCTGACTTCAGAGAAGCCAGAGAAATAAAATGACTGGAACATAATTGCAACATCTGTGACTGGACTGTCAAATTCTTAGCGATTCTCTGCTATCCCTGCCAAGTCCATGTGTTCCTGGTCAGTTGTTTTAAAACTGCCAGAAGGGAACAACTCACCCCAGCTGGATCTGCTGCTGCACAGCCCCTCATCACCCTCAGCAGCACTGCTCAGAAGGTGGTCGCTGAAATTCACCACCTTGTTCAGGTAAAGGTTCTGGTCAATGAAAACATTCAAACACCATGAATGATGAGGCTGCTTTGTCCCACTAGAGAGAAGGATCTCCCTGCTAACTTGCTCCTCCTTATTAAGGAGCTCTACCTACCCGGACAATTGAGCCTGAGACCTGGAAGTCCTTCCTGACTACTCACCTTCCCGATGCTTTGTCCATTCTGCTGCTTACCCAGTGGCTCAGTCTGGCCCCTCCACCTCTCCCTCACTGCATCCCTGGCCCCTCTTCTCACATTGGGACCATCACAATAGTCTCTCAACAGGGGTCTGCCAGTCTTCCTGCCACATAGCTGTCCCGGTTCACCTTTATACCCTTTATAAGTGACTGTATTATTTCTCTGCTTGAAGTCCTTCAATGTCTTGTAATTAGGGTGTCATGATGGGAAGGTCTCAGGCTTCCAAGTGTGAATCCTGGGCCTGCCACTTACTGACTTAGTGCCCTTGGAAGAAGCAGGTTGCTTAACCTCTGTGAGCCTCAGTTTCATCACCTGGAAAGTAGAAATATTATGACCTACCTCAATGGCATGTTGTGAAAGCAAAATGCGGTAAAATGGGTGTCTATATAATGAGGCCAGACACAGAAGTCTGTGGCACCTGGACTGATCTCCCTGAACCCTCATGTGGCTGCCTGCTCCTGTCCCAAAGAACAGCCTGCTACTTCCTGAACACTAGAATATGCAAGCTAAGAAAAGATTTATTAAACCTAAGGGCCAGGTGTGGTGGATCAAGCCTGTAATCCCAGCACTTTGGGAGGCTGAGACAGGAGTTCGAGACCAGCCTAGCCAATATGGTAAAACCCCATCTCTACTAAAAATACAAAACTTAGCCGGGTGTGGTGGCATGAGACTGTAATCCCAGCTACACAGACAGCTGAGGAATGAGAGTTGCTTGAACCCAGGAGGTGGAGGTTGCAGTGAGCCGAGATTGTGCCACTGCACACCAGTCTGGTTGACAGAGCAAGAATCTGTCTCAGAAAACAAAACAAAACAAAACAAAACAACACAACTGGGAACAGTTATTCCAAGTCTACTTGAGAGATAGCATGTTGGAGGTGCTGCTGGTGGCCCACCCCGTTCCCACTAGCTGGCCAAGTTACTCACCCCAGCTGTTGTGCAGCTGCTAAGAGCTCACTGCTGGACCTCCTTCTCCAGCAAAGTGCCCTCAGTAGATGGATGCTGCCTTGCCCTAGAGGTTATCCTCCCTCCCCTCCCTACCTCAGTTGGGGACAACTCTGTGGTGTAATTCATCCTCCAGAGGTCTCCTTGGATCAGGCTAAAGCTCAACTTTGCTTTTGTCTACCTGCTCATTCGGCCCCTTCCCCTGCCTTCTCTCACTCCCCTTTCCCTGAAGTTCTTCTCTGACCCAAGCTCTGCTCTAGCCACACAATGAAAAGCAGCAGTTAGTGCTTTATTTGGTTTCAAAGCACATTCATGTGCATTAGCCCATTAGATACTCCAGCCTCCCCATAAGTCAAACAGGGCCCATGTTTCTATCCCAATTTCAACAACACCATTAGCACCTTGCCAGGGCCTAATAAATGTTAATTCCCCTCTTTTTCCTTGGCTTCTTAATTGATTGATTAATTATTCTGACTTCTTGTCCAATGAAACTGAAGCTGCTAATGTCAATCAATTAGTGATTGAAACACACAGGCTCTGGGCAACACTCTAGTCACCATATAAAAGGGAAGATCAAGAACACATGACCACAAAGTTTGGTTTATTTAATAGAAGAAAATATGTGAAAGGGAGTATCAGCAAATATTTTTGTCAGTCTTTCCCCAAATCAATTGTATCACAGACATGTCATCAGATTTCAGTAAATATGAATAAGCCTGAGAACTATAGAAAAACTTCTGTTCTCACCACGTCTTTCTGTGCCTGTCTGAGGTTTGTTTATCTAATTCTATGAAATTGCTTGCTTCTAGTAGCATTTCCCAATATTTGAAACATTTCCTTTCGATGGATTACACAGAAGCATTTCTATAAATTGTAAGTCCCAATTTACTAGATCAGTCAATTCTCAAATGAATAACTTCTGGAGGCTTACTCACCTTGTTGGAGACTTGAATATAATTCAGTCTGATGCTAACTTCACAACCATCTTCATGGACAGTAGCAGAGATAAGCTTTTAAAAGAATTGTAGAGAGAATTTATAACTGTGGGTGTAGGACTCATTGCCTTAAGTAATAGTGTAGAAATAAATTTAACCAAATATTTAATTAACACAGAAGAAAGGAGGAAAAGAAACAAAAACTAGATAAATAGAAAACAGAGAACAAAATGGCAGATCCAAATCCAACCATATCTAAATTCTACTGATTATAAATAAACTGAATACTCTAATTAAAGAGACTGCAAACTGAATAAAAAGGCAAGATCCAAATCTATACATTCTTCAAGAGACGTACTTTAATCAAATCACATGATCAGATGTCATCACCTTGGAAAAGGTATTCTGGTAGGGGATGGGGACAGGGCTTGGCAATTAAGGGACAAGTATCACAGTTGAGCAGCTTTCTCTGGAAGTAGCAATAGAATTTAGATTCAGTCAAGGGGCAAGAAATGTTTTCAGGAAGGCTCAGTTAGTAAATACTTTAGGTCTTGTGGACCATATGTTCTGTATCATGGATACTTTACTGTCATAGCACAAAGCAGCCACATATAACAAGTAACGGAATGGGCGCAGAAGATTTTATTTACAAAACTGGGCAGTGGGCCAGATTTGTCCCAGCTGTCATAATTTGCAAATCTTTGGATTAAGCTGAAGAATTCATAAACTACCAAAATAGATTATCAAAGGAAATTGGGCAATACTTGAAAATGAGATCTTCTCGATGTTGGCCTATTTGGCAGCAGAGGAGTAGACAATCCATTTCTACTAGAAGTTCCTTCTAGTCTTGCGACAGAAGAAAGGTCCTCTCACAGAGCTGTCTTTCTATAATGGCAATGTAGTATCAAAGAAAGGACATGGGGCTCTGACAGGGTCTAACAGGGTCTGACAGACCTGCTTCAAATCTTGAACCCCATGAGACCCAGCAGTGTAGTCTTGGGCAGGTCACCAAACCTCTCTGAGCTTTGATATTCCTGGGTGTCAAATAAGGCTTCTGATTACCTACTGCGGTGTGAAAAACCACCCCAAACTTAGTGGCACTAAACCACCAACACTTTATTATGCTAAGGATTCAGAGAGGACATAGTAGAGACATCTTGTCTTTGTTCCACATGTCTGAGGCCTCAGCTGAAAGACTCAACTGGCTAGAGGTGGTTGGATTATTTGGGGGCTGGAATTATCTAGAGTCTGGTCACTCATGTGGCTCCTGCACAGAGATGACTCAAGGACTGGGTTCAGCTGGTGCACCTACATGTGGACACTCCATGTGGCTTGGGCTTCTCATAGCAGAGTGGCTGAGCTCCAAGGAGTGTTAGAGGTGAGTGTGCCAAGCAAGAGAAAGCCACATGACCTTACATGGCCAAGCCTTGGAAGTCTCATGGCATCACTTCCACCATAGTCTATTAGTCAAACAGTCACAGACCCACCTAGATTCAATCTCTATCTGAGAGGGTACCGATTCTACCATTTGAAAGGAAGATAGTCAAGGAATTTGTGGTTATTTTTTAGAAAAAGTGATCACAAAGGTAATACTCCTCCCTTGCAGGTTTGCTGTGAAGCCTAGAATGATGAATACAATGCTGATGCTGGGTCTACTGTAAAACAGCAGCTTTTATGTTACTATTGCTATATATTAACAGTATATGATATAAGTCCACAATCTGGCTGGACTAAACTGTTCTGGGACTTTTCATTCTGACTATTAGAATTGCCAATGTGGCATCTGAGCATGAGATGTTCAGAATTATATTGTCTTAGGTCAGGCACCCCAGAGGCAGACTCTGAGACAATCTTCATGTGCAAGTGATTTATTAGAACAGAGCTCAAAAGGCTTTAGAAAGTAAGAAGCTATAGAAAGCAGAGCAGGAAAGAGAAAGGAACCAGGCAAGATGCAGTTTCAGCAAAATCCATGGAGGGTTCCAACAGCCTGATCCCGTGGACACTTGTGGAGTGGAAATTTCATCTCACCCACCTTTCCCATCCTGGGTTCTGCAATCAAGGCCCGGAATTCAGGGTTGTTCTGAGCATAACACCTGAGGTGAGCAGAGATGTGATCCAGCTGTCTTCTCCAGTACCCTAAGAAGAGAAACCCAACCATCTGGATGATTCTCCTGAGGCTAAGAAAGAAAAATGCTAGCATGGAACATATGTTCTCAGAGAGGTTAATTTCCTTTGTCAGACTTTGTGATGGACTTTCCTTATTGAACTTCAACTACGTCCTAGAACAAGTTCCATTTTCCCCCTAGCTTCTTGTTACATGATTAATCATAAAATATCATAGAATCTCAAAAAGAGGCTGGGCGCATTGGTTCACACCTATAATATCAACACTTTGGGAGGCCGAGGCAGATGGATCACTTGAGGTCAAAAGTTTGAGACTAGCCTGGCCATCATGACGAAACCCTGTCTCTGCTAATAATACAAAAATTAGCTGGGCATGGTGGCATGTACCTGTAGTCCCAGCTACTCAGGAGGCTGAGGAAGGAGAATCACTTGAACCTAGGAGGAGGAGGTTGCAATGAGCCAAGATTGTGCCACTGTACTCTAGCCTGGGTGACAGAACAACACATCTCAACGAGAAAAGGATTTCAAAAGAATATATTTTGATTGCCACACGTGCGGTCTTTTCTTTTTCTGTGATTCTATACCACCTATAATAACTTACCTAATGTTTTATTTTATTTTATTTATTTTGAGATGGGATCTCACTCTGTTGCCCAGGCCAGAGTGCAGTGGTGTGATCATGGCTTACCACAGCCTTGACCTCTCCGGGCTCAGATGATCCTCCCACCTTAGCCACCCAAGTAGCTGGAAATTCAAGCATGCACCATAATACCTGGCTAGGGTTTGTATTTTTTAGAGAGGGAGTTTCACCATGTTGCCCAGGCTGGTCACAAACTCCTGAGCTCAAGTGATCTTCCTGCCTCGGCCTTCCAAAGTGCTAGGATTATAGGTGTGAGCCACCACACCCAGCCCTTACACGACATTTTAAATGTACCGTTTGGGGCCTGCCAAATGTGTACACCCCAATCAATATATAGAACATTTCTATTACTCCAAAAAGTTCTCTTGGGCCCCTTTCCAGTCTGCATAGGGTTTAAGACACATTTGAATTAGTTGCCACCTTTTAAAACTTAAGATTTCACGTGAGTTTCATGCTTTGTTTCTCATATGCAGATGGAAAATGCAGGGGCATTGGGCTCACCTTCCCACACAGGCTGAACACCTGAGGCCAAAGAGCAGCTGGTTGCTTTGGACAGGGCACAGGCTCTCCAGCTGGCCACAGCCCCTGCTGTGCCCTGTGGCCACTTGACTCTGTAAACCCGCATCGGATCCCACCTACCAAATGAAGACACTAAGCCGAAAGCAATCAGGGAGTTTTTCCAGGGTCATGCAGCATGGTTCAGTGGAAAGACCACATGATTTGGAGTTCAGACAAGCCTGCATTTAAATTCTAAATCTACCATTTATTAGCTTAGGGATGTTGAGCCAGACCCTTACATCTCCCTAATGCCCTACTTTTCTTACCTAATAAAATGGAACTAATACCCCCTACCTCATGTGTTATTGTGATATTAAACAAAAGAAACTAAGTGTTCTTAGTTGGGTTTCCCTGAAAGCAGAACTTGAGATAAAGACTTAGGGAAGGTGGTTTCTTTGGAAGGTGACCGTGGGACATGCAAGTGATGGAATATAAAGAGCAGGACAGGGAAGAGAAGGAAGAAAGAATGTGTTAAAAACTGGTTAATACTGTGGGCAACTGGGGCGTGATCTTGCTGGGGATCTGAGGGACCATGGAGAACATGCCTCACAGTTTTCTGCTGAAGGACAGAGAGGCTATAAGGAATCTGCTCCCCGGCTTCCCTGCCCATGTTTGAGAGTAGCCCAAGTAATGTTAACTTCCAGTGCTTCTGAGTTGCACCTGTGCACTGACAGGCAGCCTTCTCCTGTTCTGAAGTTGGAGGTAGCAAAATCAAGATAGATAAAAGACTTTAAATAAAACAGATAAAACTATTTAAATAGAAGAGAGAGAATGGGGCACATTTGATGAGGCATACTGGCAATGATACAGGTGGAACCATCGACCACAGCTGCATGGAAAACAGGCAGGCTGAGATCTGGCTTGGGGCATCTGGAGAGTCTACTATGAGTAATCAAGATAACGCTAGAGATCGTACTGAGCCTAGTGCACCATTTGACACAAAGTAGCCATTTATCCCACAAATATTTACTGGGCACCTACTATTTGTCATGTACTATTCTAGGGCTAGGATACACAGGAATGAACAGAGTTCTTACCCTCAAGGAGCTTACATTCTCAGTGGACACAGATAATATGAAAATAAATAAATATGTATGTAGGAGTATTTTAAAAATTAGGTTCTGACTGAGAAGCTACAATACAATAGATGTGTATTTCTAAAATCAAATCTCAACTTTCAAAAAAGCACTGGGAAAGAACTTTGTGAGGAAGTCCTTTGGAAAGGGTCTAGGACTGTGAGTCCCCATGGAGAGGTGAGGTCTGTTCTGTTCCAGGTCAGGCTGAATGAGGGGATTCCAAGGGATTGGCTTCTGCTACAGGAAACTGAAAACCTATTTCTATTAATCATTGCTATCAAACAAAACAACCCAGAACTTAGTGGTTTAACAAATTAACCACTTTACTGCTCATACTTCTGTGGGTTGCGAATATGGTCAGTGCTCTGCAGCGATGGTTAATCTCTGCTCCACATGGTGTCAGTTGAGCCATCTCAAATAGGGCTATGGGATCCAAGATTATCTCATCCACAAGGCTGAGGCCTCAGCAAAGATGGCACAAACTACTGAGAGCTGTCTAGGATGACTCAGCCTTTGTCTGCATACATTCAAATGCCTGGAGTCTTTGAGGTAGGCTGCTCGCTCAGGTGCTCTGTTCTCCTTCATGTGGCATCTCTTCTCACTCAGTAATCTCTACTGAACTTCTTTACACAGTGCTGGCTTCCTAGAAAGCAAGTGGAAGCTTTCAGCTCTTATAAGGCCTAGGCCCAGAACTATCACGGTGTCTCTTCCACTGTTCTTTATTGGTAAAAGCAAGTCACAAGGTCAGTCCAGATTCCAAAGGAAGAGACACAGCCTCTTCCTCCTAAGGAGAAGAGAGATGTGGGGAGTGACTCTAGTCATCTCTGCAGACAATCTATCATAGGTCTGATACCACATTTATACCTAGAAGAGCTCAGTTAGACTGTGAGCTGGGTTTTGACTCCCACTAGGGACATTCAGAGGGCAAAGGAAGAGCAGGGAATGACCAACTTCTGGCATGGCAGCCTAGGGATTTGAGTGGACCTACTTCCCAACAAAATTGTTAAGAGTAGGTAGCTAGGGAGATATGAACAGGGCAGGAAAGCCTCCCCCCACCCCCAGAAATGTCAGTGACCATCGTGATTGTCAGACAGTTGTTAAACTGTTTCTCTAAAATAATAATTGGTTGTAGCTGGTGCCAGGGAACAGCGGTCCCCCAGGAGACAGAAAACACTGGAAGCTGGTGATCAGCAGCTTCCCAGTGAGATCTCAGGAGCTGGATGAGTAGGCTCAGCCATGTGCACTAAGAAGCAAAATGGCAGAGTTTAACTGGTACATGACCTTTCTCTAGAACACTCAATGGGTAAGGGAATGCCTCAAGTGAGCATGCACACTGTCAGACCTCCAAGTCCAAGCTTGGCCATTATAGCCTTGGTGACCTGCACGTACACCTCCTGATGGTCTCCAGGAGCCAGAAAGTCTGAAGTAACCAGATGGCCACAAAGAGAAGTGAAACAACTGGCTCCTGCTTCAACTGATAGCTCTCCTCCTGCAATGTTCGACCATTGTTCCTGCACAGCCTTGCAAAGCTTCCCCCCTAGATATTAGGTTTCTCAAGACCCCATCCCTGTAACTATATAATTTACCGCACCCTCCCCTCTGCTTGCAACCGATAACTACCCCCCATGACTATGCCTGTTTGTAATAGATGACCCCTACCCTTGTGACTATGCACCCTGTGATGCCCTTCCCCTCCCTCAAATAGATTACAACCTTTGACTGACCATTTGCCTCAGCCTATGTAACCAGTGCCCTTTCCTACTCCCCTTGCCTAACTTCTTTCTTGGACTTGGCCCGCTTGCACCCAAGTGCAAAGTAAAATGGCCTCGTTGCCCACACAAAGCATGCCTGGCGGTCTCTTTATGCGTGTGACGTGCCTAACACATACAACTTCAGTAAACATACAGTGTGTGTGGCCCCTCCCAAGTACTGGCAAGCCACTGCACATGGGGCCAGCCTACCAAGAAGAATCAGGGGAGAAATAATACAAACTCTGGAACCATGCCAATGTATAAGCCCCACGTCAAGGGCTGAACAGGGCACTTGAATTTCTTAAGTCATCCACCTGGACTTCTTTAAAGTGTACTTTATTTCCTTTCACTCCTGCTCTAAAACTTTTCAATAAACTTTCACTCCTGCTCTAAAACTTGTCTTGGTCCCTCACTCTGCCTTATGCCTCTCAGCCAAATTCTTTCCTCCATGGAAGCAAGAAGTGAGGTTGCTGCAGACCCATATGAATTCGCCATTGCTAACAAAACTAATTTAAAAAAACAGCAAACCCCATCACAACTATTTTAAGTCTCTAGAAATGGTTCTAAAGCCATATAGAAAATAAATGTTTAATGAATGTATACCAAAACTCAGAATCATGAGAGTCTGTGGTGTTTGAACCATGGCTGACTCCCTTCCACTCCTTCTCAACTGAGCATGATGGAAACTCCACTCCATATAGGTGAGGCCAAGAACACAGGGCTCCCTCTCCTCACATCTTCAGAGGAAAGTCAGGGACTTCAGTATTTCTCATCTTGTCCCAATTGCCCTTTGCATAGGCTAAGTTCCAGACAAATGTGGTCAAGAGGCTGGGGCTCCCTTTCTCTGCCCAGATCTGGGACACTGGGAATACTGGGGTCCAGACCACCTATTCCTGGCTCATTTGGCACAAGTCCAATGTTGAAAGAAGCAAGTCATGAAGAACAAAGGCTACAGCTGCACCCTGCTCTGCTGGTCACCCAGTCCCTAAAGCAATGGTGCCACATTGAAAAAAACATGCCATTGTCTCCATCCAAAGCATTGGCTCAGAGATTTTGCCCATGGGAAGAGGCAGGTCAAAAACTGGAGTTCAGAATCTCTCCCCAAAGGAACAGACTTCATTTGCAACAGAGTTCAAGCCTAAGGCTGCTTTCAAAACAATGGAGATTGTGTTAAAAAAGCAATGAAAAGACTAGAAGATTCACTAGAGATATGAGCTAAATAGGCCAGCCAGTTTACCTCAAAGGACCAGGGAAATCAACAGCTAAGAAGAGTCCTTCTGAAATAAGAAAAACAGTCAAACACTGACCTAAAAAACTATCCCTGTAAAGTAAGCTTGTCCAACCCACAGCCCACGGGCCATATGTGGCCCAGGATGACTTTGAATGCAGCCCAACACAGATTCGTAAACTGACTTTCCTTCCTTCCCTCCTTCCTTCCTTCCTCCCTCCCTTTCTCCCTCGCAGATTCATAAATTGACCTACCTACCTACCTACCTACCTACCTTCCTTCCTTCCTTTCTTCCTTCCTGACATATTCTCACTCTGTTGCCCAGGCAGAAGTGCAGTGGCACTATCTTGGCTCACTGCAACCTCCGCCTCCTGGGTTCAAATGATTCTCTTGCCTCAGCCTCCCAAGTAGCTGGATTATAGGTGCCTGCCACCATGCCCTGCTAATTTTTGTATTTCTAATAGACATGGGGTTTTGTCATGTTGGCCAGGCTGGTCTCGAATTCCTGACCTCAGTGATCCACCCACCTCGGCCTCCCAAAGTGCTAGGATTACAGGTTTGAGCCACAGTACCCACCACAGATTCGTAAACTTTCATAGAACATTATGAGTTTTTGTTTTCTTTTTCTTTTTTTTTTAAGCTCATCTATCTTAGCGTTAGTGAATTTTATGTGTAACCCAGGACAATTTTTCCAGTGTGGCCCAGGGAAACCAAAAGATTAAACACCCCTGCTATAAAGGCTGCCAAATTTAATAAAACCTGTCTGTGAAGCAATTTATGCCCCAGGTCATGGTTGAAAACAATAGAGAAATCATCCAACAGTAAGTAGAGCTAAATGGCTAGGTGTGGTCAGGAAAGAGACAAAGAGAGCCCTGCCAAACCACCATCATCCTATGGCAGTGATAGGGTGCACGCCAAGGTTACACTCTCCATGGAGTAACATCAGAAGCTCCACACTGTGGAAGTAAAATAGAGTTCACTAAAATAATCCAGTTAGTCACTAAACAAACAGACAAACAAATAACAGTAACAAGCCTGGAAGATAGGTCAGTACCCAGAGTTGACACAACGTATTATCTAACACATCCAGTTTCCAACAAAAAAATCTTGAGACATGCAAAGAAACAGGAAACTCTGACCCAAACACAGGGGAAAAAAACATCCAACAGAAACTGCCTGTGATAGCAACTAGATGTTGATCATTTAAGACTTCAAAGCGGCCATTATAAATATGTTTAAGGAACTAAAGGAAATTATGCTTAAAAGGATTAAAAAAAGAGCTGGGAGTGGTGGAATGCACCTGTAGTCCCTGCAACTTGAGAGGCTGAGGTTAAAGAATCACTTGAGGCCAAGAGTTGGAGGCTGAAGTCAGTTATAATTGCACCACTGCACTCCAGCCTGGGTGACAGAGCAAGACCCTCCCTCTTAAAAAAAAAAAAAAAAGTAGAAGAAAAAATTATGATGCACTTCAGGGGCTGAGGTGGGAGGATTACTTGAGGCCAGGAGTTTGAGACCAGCCTGGGCAATATAGCGAGACCCCATCTCCGCAAAAAAAAAAATTAAAAATTAGCCAAGCATGATGGCATACACCTCTAGTCCCAGTTACCTGGGAGGCTGATGTGGGAGCACTGCTCAAGCCCAGGAGTTTGAGATTGCAGTAAGCTATGATTTATATCATTGCATTCCAGCCTTGGTAACGGAGCAAGACTCTGCTTATAAAAAATAAAAATAAAAAAAGAAGGAAGAAGTATTCTTGAAAAAGAGAATATAAACATATCAAAGGAAAACCAAATAAGAATATGTAGCAGAAAGGTACAATAACTAAAATAGATAATTCACAAGAGGGGCTCAATTGTAAATGTGAACTAGCATAAAAAAGAATTAGCAAACTGAAAAATAGGTCAATAGATATTATACAATATAAAAAGAGAGAAAGGAATGAAAAAATGAACAGAGCCTAAGAGACCCATGGGAAGCTATCAAGCATGCCAACATTTACATAATGAGAATCTGAGAAGGAAAGGAGACAGAGAAATGGGGCAGAAAAAAATATTTGAAGAGATAATTACCAAATGCTTCCTAAATTTGATAAAAGACATGAATTTACACATCCAAGAAGCTCAATTCATCCCCGCTGCTGGAAGACCAATTTTAACAACTATCTGCACACAGAAAAGCACCATCACATGAACCAAAAATCAGGTGAGCAATCACAGCACCTGGTTTTAACTTCATATTGTGGAACGAGGCATTAAAGAAGGGCAAGAGAGACAGTCTTGAATCACTGATACCATCCTTCCCCAACCCCCAGCAGCAGCTATCCAGCATGGAAAGGGAATGTGTGCACTTTGGGGAGGGAGAGCACAGTGACTGAGGGACTTTAAACTGAACTCACTACTGCCCTGTCACAGCTGAGAATAAATCCATGCTGAGCTCAGCCAGTGCCCGCACATGGAGGGAGGATTTGGACCAACCTTAGCCAGAGGGAAATCGTTCATCCTAGGGTCTGAACTTGAATTTCTCAGCAAGCCTCGCACTGCAGGCTGAGGTGCTCTAGGGTCACAGGTAAACTTGAAAGGCAGTGCAGGACACAAAGACTGACATTCCTAGGCAACTCCTACTGTACACTAGGGTTAGAGGCAATAAACCAGGGTGGCACGTGACCTAGGGGGACACCAGCTGGCATGGTTTAAGGAGGGCTTGTAATATTCCTCCTCCAACTCCAGGCAGTACAGCTCATAGCAACAAAAGCGACTCCTTTCTACTTAAAGATAGGACAGCAAAGAGTAAAGAAGACTTTGTCTTTTATCTTGGATACCAGCTCAGCCCCAGAAGGACAGGGCACCAGGCAGAGTTGTGAGGCCCCTCTTCTGGGCCCTAGCTCCCAGATGACATTTCTAGACATATCCTGGGCCAGAAGAGAACTCACTGCCTTGAAGGGAAGGCTCCAGTCCTGGCAGCATTCATCATCTGCTGACTAAAGGGCCCCTGGGCCCGAATAACCACCAGCAATATCCAGCAGGTACGCTGTGGGCCTTGGGCTCTGATATGTGCTAACTTCAGGGAAGACCCAGCACATTACAAGTTGTAGTGACTACGGTGAAAGACTCATTTTGTTTGAGAAAAGCAGACGGAAAAGTAAAGAGGACTTCATCTTGTACCCTAGATACCAGCTTAGACACAGTGGGGTAGAGCAACAAGCAGGCTCTTGGGGTCCCCGAGTCTAGGCTTAGGCCCTTAGACAGCATTTCTGGATCTGCCCTGGGCAAGAGGGGAGCCTACTGCCCTGAAGGGTGAGTCCCAGGCCTGGCAGCATTCGCCACAAGCTAAGAGAAGAGCCACTGGGCTTTAAGCGAACACTGGCGGTGGCCTGGTAGAACCCCCTGTGGACCTGTGGACCAGTGGTGGTGGTGGCCACAGGGAGAGGCTCCTCTGCCCTTGGAAAGGGGAGGGAAGAGCAAGAAAGACTTTGTATTATTTGAGTGCCAGCTTAGCTGCAGTATAATAAAACATCAAGTAAATTGCTATGGTTTTTTACTCCAACCCTTGGCTCCCAATAGCATCTCTGGACATGCTCAAGGCCTGGGAGAAACCACTACCTAGAAGAGAGGAGGACCTTAGGCAAGGACAAGTGTTATACTGGCTTCAGGTATGACCCAATGCAGTCCCAATAGTGGTGGCCACAGGAGTGCTTACATCACCATATCCCTAGTTCCAGGTGGCTCAGAACAGAGAGAGAGATTTTGTATGTCTGGGAAAATGTCAGTGAAAAGAAAAAAAGTCTCTTCTTGGTAATCCGGATAACTCCTCTGTATCTTATCTAAGATCACCAAGTCAGTACCTCTACAAGTCTGCAAAAATCACAGTGTTATGGGGCTTGTGGTCCAAGTCTCTTTGAATACCTGGAAAGCCTTCCCAAGGATAGGCACAAACAGGACCGGACTGTGAAGACCTCAATAAATACCTTACTTTTCAAGGCCCAGACACTGAAGAACATCTACAAGCATCATTACCATCTACAAGCATCATTACCATCCAGGAGAACATGACCTCACCAAATGAACTAAATAAGGCACCATGGACCAATCCTGGAGAAACAGAGATAGATGACATTTCAGACAGAGAATTCAAAATAGCTATTTTGAGGAAACTCAAAGAAATTCAAGATAACACAGAAGGAATTCAGAATTCTATCAGAAAAATTTAAGAGAGTTTGAAATAATTTAAAAGAATGAAACAGAAATTCTAGAGTTGAAAAACAGAAATGACATGCTGAAATATGCATCAGAGTCTCTTAATAGCAGAACTGACGAAGCAAAAGAAAGAAAGTGAGCTTGAAGACAGGCTATTCAAAAATACACAGTCAGAGGAGACGAAAGAAAACATAATGCAAAACAATAAAGCACACCTTATAAGATCTAGAAAATAGGCTGAGCGTAGTGGCTCACACCTGTAACCCCAGCACTTTGGGAGGCCAAGGTAGGCAGACCATGAGGTCAGGAGATCGAGACCATCCTGGCCAACATGGTGAAACCCTGTCTCTACTAAAATTAAAAAAAAAAAAAAAATTAGCCAGGTGTGGTGGCACATGCCTGTAGTCCCAGCTACTTGGAAGGCTAAGGCAAGGGAATCGCTTGAACCCAGGTGGTGGAAGTTGCAGTGAGCCGAGATCGTGGCACTGCACCCTAGCTGGGCAACAGAGCAAGATTCCATCTCAAAAGAACCCATAAAAATCTAGAAAATAGCCTCAAAAGGGCAAATCTAAGAGTTTTTGGTCTTAAAGAGGTAGAGAAAGAAACAGAGGTAGAAAGTTTCTTCAAAGGGATACTATCAGGCCAGGCACAGTGGCTCACATCTATAGTCTCAGCACTTTGGGAGGCCTAAGTAGGTAGGTCATTTGAGGTCAGGAGTTCGAGACCAGCCTGGCCAACATGGTGAAACCCCCATCTCTACCAAAAATATAAAAATTAGCAAGGCGTGGTGGCTCACGCCTACTATCCCAACTACTTGGGAGGCTGAGACAGGAGAATTGCTTGAACCCATGAGTTGGAGGTTACAGTGAGCTGAGATCACACCACTGCACTCCAGCTTGGGCAACAGAGGAAGACTCCATCTCAAAAAAGCAAACCAAAAAAACCAAATGGATAGTATCAGAGAACTTCCCAAAGCTGTAGAAAACTATCAACATTCAAGTACAATAAGGTTATAGAACACCAAGCAGATTTAACCCAAAGAAGACTACCCCAAGACATTCAATAATCAAACTCTCAAAGTTCAAGGATAAAGAAAGTATCCTAAGAGCAGCAACAGAAGAGAAATAACATACAATCGAGCTCCAATACATTCGCACTAGGCTTTTCAGCAGAAATCTTATAGGCCAGGAGAGAGTGGCATGACATATTTAAAATGCTGAGAAAAAAAAGTTTTACCCTAGAATAGTATATCTGGCAAAAATATCTTTTAAACATGAAGGAGAAACAAAGATCTTCCCAAACAAAAGCTGAGGAATTTCATCAATACAGACTGTCCTATAAGAAATGCTAAAGGGAGTTATTCAATCTGAAATAAAAGGATGTTAATGAGCAAGAAGAAATTATCTGAAGGTAACAGTAAGCACACAGAGAAACACAGAATAGTGTAACACTGTCATTGTGATGTGTGAACTTCTCTTGACTTAAATAGACTAAATTATGAAACAATCAAAAATAATAACTACCGCAACTTTTTAAGACAGTACAATAAGACTAAAGAGAAAAAACAGAAAGTTAAAAAGCAGGGGGATGAAACAAGAGTTTTTATTAGTGTTCATTTTGCAGGTTTGTTTGTTTATGCAATCAGTGTTATTATTATGCATTGCATGGCTCTACCAAAGGCTCTACCAAAATATCTCATGTACCCCATAAATATATATATACCTAGTATGTACCCACAAAAATTTAAAAAATTAAAAATTGAAAAAAAATTTTAAAAGAAGCTCTTAAAAAGAGATCCACAGCAAGACACATTATCAAACTGCTGAAAGAATATGACAAGAAGAGAATCTTGAAAGAAGCAAGAGAGAAGTGACTCCTAAGCTTCAAAGGATCCCCAATATATTAACAGAAGAACTCTCAGCAGAAATAATGGAGGCCAGAAGACAGTAGATTAATATATTCAAAGTGTTCAAAGAAAACAACTGTAAAGTAAGAATCTTATAGCTAGTAGAGTTTAACAAAAACAGAGAATTCATTGCTAGCACACCCACCTTATAAGAATACTTAGGAAGTTCTTTAGGCTGAAAGCAAATGACCCTAGAGAGTAATATGAATCCCTCCTCCCACACACCCACTACCAGTAAAGGTAGTTATGTAATTATAGAAGATATTATAAATGCATATTTCTTTTCCTATGAATATAGTTATAATGTTCGGCCTGTAACATATAGAAATAAAATATATTGACCAATAACAACACAAAGGAGAAAGAAAGAAAGAAAGGAATGAAGGTACACCAAACTTATGGGACGCAGTGAAAGCAAAGCTTAAACAGAAATTTATAGCAGAAAATGCTCATATTAAGAAGAAAGATCTCAAAATCATCACCCTAATCTTTAGCCTTAAGAAACCAGAAAAAGAAGAGCAACGTCAACTTAAAGTAAGAAGAAAGAAGGAAATCAGGATTAGAGCAGAATTTAATGAAATATAGAATATAAAAATAATACAAAATCAATAAAATGAAAAGTTGGTTCTGGGAAAAGATCAACGAAATTGACAAAATGTTAGCAAGACTGACTAAAAAAACTGACATCTCAAGTTACTAGAATTAGAAATAAGAGATGTTATCACCAATTTTAATGAAATAAAAAAAGATAAAAGAGTATCACAAACAACTGTATGCTAATAAATTAATCAGATGAAACAGATAAATTCTAGAAAAACACAAACTACCAAAACTGACTCAACTGAAAATTCGAATAGACCTATAAAAAGTAAAGAGTAATCAGAAGTGCCCACTAGACAAATATCAAGTCCAGATAGCTTCACAGGTAATTTACCAAAATTTAAATAACAGTTAATACCAATTCTTCATAACCACTTCACAAAAAAAGTAGTGCTCACCTAGGCAGCACATATACAAAAAAACAAAAAAAAAGAAATGTTTCTATAAGGCTACCATTATCCTGATACCAAAACAGTAAAAAGAAAGAAGAAAACTGCAGACTAGTATGTCTTAGAAATATATGCACAAAAGTCTTCAATAAAATACTAGCAAACGGTATTAGTCCATTTGTGCTGTTAACAACAAAATATCTGAGACTGGATAATTTATAAAGAACAGGAATTTATTTCTCACAGTTCTAGAGGCTAGAAGTCCAAAATAAAGGTCCCTGCAGATTAGGTAACTGGCGAGGGCCTAGTCTCTCTGCTTCTAATAGAGTGCCTTGTTGCTGTATCCTCCAAAGGAGGGGAACGCTTTGTCCTCACATGGAGGAATGGCCAAAGGACAAAACGAGGCCTTGGCTCGTTCCCTCCAGTCCTTTCATAAGGTTTTTCATGAGGGATCCATCCTCAAGATCAATTTCCAAAAGGTCCCACTGCTTAATACCACCACAATGGAGATTAAGTTTCAAAGTGAATTTTGAAGCAGCTAGCTGGGGACCACAAGCATGCACCATCACACCTGACTGCATTAAAAAAAAAATTGTAGAGATAGGGTCTCACTTTGTTGCTCAGACTGGTCTCAAACTCCTAGACTCAAGAGATCCTTCAGCCTTGGCCTCCCAAAGTGCTGGCTCAAATTATACACCTACAAATAGTCAAAATGGTGAATTTTATGTTATATAAATTTTACCACAATAAAAAAAGGGATAATGGCAGTGCACACTAATAACATGTCTACCATGACAAAAGAAGCCCACGTGCACCATGTGACCGAGAAGCTAGACAACAGGGCTATAAGCTAAAACATGAGAATGCTGAAGATTTAAGGTACGGCTAACAGGAAGAGCTTCTTTTTCATACATAGAAAATTACTTGGAAAAAAAGGAAAGAAACTTACTTCTTACACATAAAAATAAATCTAAAAGGAAAAGAAAATGAAATGTCCTTTCAGAGAAACAGTGAATTCCCTCCCAACCAGAAGAAAGGGCATCCTCCCCTTTACCTCTTCCTGGGCTGATGGCTGTGAGAAGGGGTTTGTGGTCACTCATTTTCTCCTGCCTCTGCTTTTGAGAGGCTATTTCCAGTTCCTTTTTTGCTAGCAGCTTGCTGGATGGGTAGAACAGGCCAATAGTCTGTGTGCCTATGTCCTTCTTAGTCCTAGCATCAGATCTGGGCAAAGGAATATTCAGAGACTGCCAGGCACATCGGGGCTATAAGTGAGGCAGAAAATATTTTTTAAAATTAGAATATAATTTAATAAATCTTCCATTTCACTTATAGAAGACAATTCTAATCAGAATAAAATGTATCTCAAAAAAACCATACTTTGAGCTAAAAGGGTTTTCCAGCCTTTGCCTCATGTTCCTTGCTCCTGTCTTTCCCAGCCACTCCCAGCCTGATCCATGAGTAGCCATTTATTATCTAAAATTCAGCAAATCAAGGGATGTTTGCTGGCCTGCTTGATGCCTGGAAGGTATCTATCCTTTTCAGCTCTATAATGCAATAGAGCTTAGACTTCACTACTCATCCACACTGAGCTACTGGTCACCAACATTTCTGCTAATATACTCTCCGGCATCTGAACCTGAGGACCTCAGAGGACTACCATGTAAGGTTGTGTGGGCTGTGAACTGCACATGGTCACTGCATTGAAAGTTGTACCATTCACATGGTGAACATCATATATTTGCATATGTATTAAAATAATTTTTCTAGTAGAGAAATTGGTATATTACAAGCAATTTTCAATAGATGGCAGTCATGTGTCGAGAAAATAACACCTTTGTTTCATTTGCACAAAGGAATAAGGGCTAGTGGCAGTCCAAGATTTAAATCTTTTAAACTGGGTCAAGAAGCCAGGAACTTCCTAAAACTGTATATAAAGTGCTGAGTGTATCCTCTAATAATTATCAATCTTTAACTTCTTATAATGAAGAGATAAGAAGAAACATGAAAAGTCTTTATCCAGCTTAGACAAATTCATAAAATTATAAAAATCTAACACAAAGCCAGTTTTAGAGCTTAAGTACCTGGTGAGAAAATAACCTGGTGAGATTTTCCTTAAATTATGCCCAGCTGTTATAAATCACAAAAGCAATTTTATATACCTAAGTTTTCTAAAATATAAAAAAAGGGGAAGGAAAAGTTCTCAGAATGCTACACAAGAAATTCAAGAGAAGTGCATTCTATCTCATGTATTTTTAAGCCACTAAAGTGGCATTATGTCCATGGCCTTGCAAATGCAATGACACAGATCTCAATTTACTACACACAAATATGCCCATTTAGATCTTCGATTTCTGAAGAAATCATTCAAGTGTTTAAAATCTAAATTGACTGCATTTATTTACACAGCCACTTCAAATTCCATGTGAAAGTTCTAAATATTTTGGGTCTCTTCCCTGGGTTGATTCACAGGGTAGACGACACATATTCAGAGTTACATCCTTTTCCTAGGTACCAGTTCTTACTACAGGGGAGGCCTCACCTCAGAAAAAGGGCGAGGTTCCTCAGCAGCTACAGCCAGGCCTCTGTCCATGCTGAGCCTCACCCAGGACTTCACACAAATACCACAGGAGCCACAGAATCGGGCAGACAGGTGATTGCTGGCCCCACATTTAGAGCAAACAGAGCAGCCAGCAGGAATGCCAAGCTAGAGGATAGAAAATGTCTTTATGAATATTAGAGTTAAAATTTCCTCGTGTAAATTATTCTCATGCCATATAAAATAACAGATGTCCACACTCTCTGACCCAGCCATTCTACCTTCCAGCATTTATCCCACAGAGAGACAAGTAGAGAAATAAGTGTACTCCAGGTCAACCAGTAAAGCACTGTGATTGTAAAAGAAATCACTGAAAACAACACAAATGTCCATCAATAGGGATGCTCTAAATAGATCACGTACATACATAAAAAACAATGGATTATGAAGCCACTGAAAAGAATGAGGAGGTTACTAACAAGATATGTTGCTAAGTGAAAATAATTGGATCAGTGTTATAGCACCAATTTACTTATACATGCATTGAATAGCTGAAAGAACATCTCCAGAACTGGATATTAGCAATTGCTTCTGAGAGGAGAACTCTGGGACTTAGATGAGAAAGAACTAACCTTTCACTCTAAAACTTTTTTATTATTTGCATGCAATACTTAGATAAATGAATAAATACATAGTCTTGAGTGTTTCATTATAAAGGCAGGCAGACAGAACTCATTTAAAAAAATGCCAGTAGTCAATAAATGAGTGAAAAGGTTTAACCTCAAAGATATACAAATCAAAACAGTCATGAGAGATAGCTCTCAATGTAAGATAATTATCTCTATCTCCAGATTCTTAGGTTATAGGTGCCAGTAGCGAAATCACAAGAAATGATTTCTGCAAGGCCATGGAAGATTTGCTTGGCTCTCTCCAGGCCAGTGGTAAGGTGCTCAGTATACAGAACATCAGTTTTAAAAATACCCACGATGTTGATTTGTAGTAGCTTTGAAGGTCTCTTGATTTAAAAAAATAAGAAATAATAAAAATAAATAAAATACCCACCATGGCGCCACACCAGCCGCAGAAAGACGCTTCCCAGAGATTCCAGCGACCACATCTGGAACAGGAAATGGTCCCCCCTTTCTGAGTGGGTGGAGGAGGGGCTTTATCCCCACTGCACAGCGACTGGTGAATGAAATGGCATTTAAAGGCAGATCAATACTATATTCTCTAATCTCCCTCCCAATTCAAAAAAGATAAAAAGCCCTGAGATAATATAAGCCCTGGAAATACTGTCTCTTTTTTTTTGCCCAAAGGAGTACAGCTATGATGGGTTTCACCAATGAATAAATTAGTACATACAGCACATATTCCTTCATAGAGATCACAGAAAGTCAGTGAAACTAGTGCCTCGCACATCTTAATATTTTTCAATATCTTTAAATATCAAGAATAGCAAGGCCTACTGTTAAGAGAATAGTAATGGAAGAAGAGAGCTAGCTACATGAGGGGCCATGATTAAGGCTCATCTTCTATCCTTTGGAGTTCTGGTTTCCATAGAAAAATATGACTTGATTTCCCACTCTTGACATATGGGAAGAATTATTTTATATTGAGGACGGAGGCAGAATTGTTTCATGAGAATTCCTGGGACTACGTTAGGTAAACCTAGATTCTAATGTGTTCCTGTTGCTTCCTCACTATTGCCTGGTAAAAGACTTGCTCACTTCCCAAATGCAGGTGACAGCACCGTGGCTGCTACCTGACCACCCACCATGTGCAGACTCCATTCCCACACTGCCTCGCACCCTCGAATCAGTCCCATGGCGGACCTGGGAGGTGAGTACTGTCACTGTCCCCATCTTACAGAGGGAGAGCACGGGGACACAGAGAGGGTGAGACACACGATTAGAGCCATGTGACTCTAAAGCCTGGCTTCTCTCCCTGACTCCATACAGCCTCTTCAATACAATAGCTTCCTCCCAGGTCTGCAGGGGTTTCAGACGATGACCGACAGTTAAGTGGATAGGAATGCTTAGCACAGGGCCAAGCTGCACTGGCCAGCTTCCTTCCCTTCCCACCTTGCTTTCCACTAGATCCTGATTTCTAGATGAGAAAGCACTATAATTTCACTTTTATTCCCCTGACTAGGACAGTCCTTGTACCCTGGCACACAGGAGTCACTCAAACAGTTTTACTGAGTCAATGACTGATTTGATTGGTAACTGAACGTGTGTATCGCCACATATGCCCCTCACAATACTAAGAATGCACACACCAGGGAAAACATTTGCTAAGGGCACTTTTCCCTCAAAGACACACATTTTAGTTCACTCTATTTGCCCAGCTGTATCCTGTTTTGCTTCAGGGCCAGCTCTGTTATCTAGAATAGAAACCTATCTAAGACAGGCCACATCAGCCCCCAGCATCTACAGACACCCGAGAACAGAGGCTTTCTTTGTGTGTGCTTGCCCTGATTTCTGCGTAATTACAGGGAAACTCCTTCAGGTAAATCAAAGATAAATTCTCCACAAACTTTTGCTTCAGAACTTACATTTCAATTATCCTATTCTTAAAACAAGACTTTGGCATAAAGCTTGCTGACCTGGGTTTCTAAATACAAAGCCTTCAGACTTTTCATTGAAATGTACTGACTGTTTAAGTAGCTTTTAAATATAACATTGCTTTAAAGAAAGAAAAGTTATCTTTCTGATAATCTTACTGATCAAAAAACAAAAAACCAAAAAAAAAAAAGAGAAAGGAAAGAAAAGTTATCTTACCCCATCATATTAATGCTGCTAGACAAAGAAAAGACATAAAGCTATCAGAATGAACATGCATTGTTACTTCTATGGACTACAGAGATAAAGACTATCCTTGTGACATCTAAGCTCTGATATACCATACATATGCAATTTTTAGAACAAATTCAATTTGGGGATTATTCTGAAAATAGTTTTGTTGATAGATGAGACCTAGAAACAATTACATCACTGACAGTTAATGAAATCAATTTAAATGGTTTTATTATTTATATAAGAAGTACTGAATGCCTGAGGAAATAATGAGAAAATCTTTTGCTGGCAATTTACTTAAATCTATCCGTAAGAATATATCAAGATTTCCAGAAATTCCATTGTTTTCTAGTTTTACACTTTCCCTATCTCACTATTACTCTCTCTGGTGCCTTGGAAAAAATTATAGAGTGTCATTTTATGATTAGAGAGTGATATCAAGCCTGAAACCACATTAACAGACTCTCAACAACAGACAACCCTAAAATTACATCAGCTTTGATTTGAAAATAGATGTGTTTTCTGATTAAATTCACTACCTTATTAGTTTGTTTTTAGTCTCAGTTCTGAAAAAGAAACACATCGTGTACAACAGAAATCATCTTTAAAAAAAAAAACACTACAGATTTTTCCTTCTGGCAATGATAATGTAAGACCATAACAAATGACTCCCACAGAGAAAAGAACTATAAAATCTGCTGACAATAGGCCAGGATCACTGGAGGTCAAGAGGTCAAGACCAGCCTGGTCAACATGGTGAAACCCTGTCTCTAAAAATACAAACATTAGCCAGGCGTAGTGGTGAACACCTGTAATCCCAGCTACTTGGAAGGCTGAGGTAGGAGAATCTCTTGAACCCAGGTGGTGGAGGTTGCAGTGAACCAAGATCACGCCATTGCACTCCAGCCTGGGTGACAGAGCATGACTCTATTTCAAAAAAAAAAAAAAAATTCTGCTGATAATACATGAAGGCAGTGGAGAATGAACAGAAGCAGGTATACTTGCAGGAAGAACACACAAGAAGGAGGGGAGTTATACAAAGTCAGTTCCCATCGTCACGGCTTTCACCCTGGAGCTAAGGGCAGTCTACATAGTGCATGTGAAGTGGGGATACAAAGCAGTATTTCTGGCCAAGAGAACCAGAAAACTGAAGCTGGGGAATATTTGGCTGCTGAAGAGGTAAGGAGCTCCTAGAAAGAAAGAAGAGAAGGGATCTTCTCTGTGTATTCAGATCACTTACCAACGCCTGAACAATGTATGTATAGAATGGGCTTGAAGCAGCTAAGCTAAAGACAAAATATCTGAATGGAGACCAAACTTTCTATCCCTCCTCCCCTCAAACTTTTTTCTTGGTATTTAGTATGTTGAGGAATTTTACACTGTATCCTAGCATTATGAATGTTTGGCTGTGGTACCTTCTGGATTCTGTTACTCTTGGGGTTTTGCTGTTGTTTGTTTGCTTTGCTTCAACAGGCAATAATATGTTTGCTTTTGGGGAATGTGCTGCCTGGAAGGAACTAGAACTACTGCTTCACACATAAAAAGAAAACCAACTGAGTTTGACCCTAAGATGAATCAGATGTTAGAAGCAGCAAACCAGAAATTTAAAGCTTACATACTGTCCACAATAAATAAAAAGAGGAAATCTCAACAAAGAAATAGAAACATAAAAAACAGAAACAAGTGAGAATTCTGGAATAGAAAAAGATAATATTTTAAATAAAATATTTACAAGATATACTTAATATCTAAAAGGATATGGTAAAGGAAAGTGTAAGTAAACTGGAAGATAGATCAACAGAAATCATACAGTGTGAAAAGAAAAAAAAGATTTTTAAAAAATGAACAGGCCTGGTGTGGTGGCTCATGCCTGTAATCCCAGCACTTTGAGAGGCCAAGGTGGGCAGCTTAACTGAGGTCAGGAATTCGAGATCAGCGTGGACAACATGGTGAAACCTTGTTTCTACTGAAAATACAAAAAATTAGCCAGGCTTGGTAGCATACACCTGTAATCCCAGCTACTCGGGAGGCAGAGGCAGGAGAATCACTCGAACCCTGGAGGTGGAGGTTGCAGTGAGCTGAGGTTGCACCACTGCACTCCAGCCTGGGCGACGGAGCAAGACTCCATCTAAAAAAGGATATGTCCTCAGGGACATATTAGATAATATCAAACAATTCAACAGGTGTGTATATGGACTTCAGATGGAGAGTAGAAAATGAGTGGAGTAGAAAAATAAAGAAATCATGGCCAAACAATTCCCAAATCTGATGAAACACAGAAATTTACAGCTACAGATTCTAAATGAACACCAACCAGAATAACTTCACACTAAGGCAAATTATAGCAAAACTGCTAAAAACCAGCAAATCTTAATAAAAGCGGCAACAGAAAAATGACACATCCCATATGTGAAAATTTCAATTTGATTTACATCTGACTTTTGAGCAGAAAGCATGGAGGCCAGAAGACTGTGGAACAACTTTAAATTTCAGAAAGAAAAAAATTGTCAGCCTAGAATTATATATATCCATCAAAAATACTCTTTGAGAATGAAGGTGAAATAAATTTTCAGATAAAACAGAACCAAGAGAAATCACTGCCAGCACACCTGCACTCTAAGAAGTGATAAAGGGAGTTCTTCTGTGTGAAGGGACATGACACCAGAGAGAAACTTAGGTCCACAGAAAAGAGTAAAGGATACCAGAAATAATAAAAATAAATATTGGTGTAAATATAAAAAAAACAAAAAATGGTTTTTATCTTTTTGTTTTTTTTTCCTCTTAATTCCCTTGCAGGCCCTTATAATTGTTTAAAGCAGAAATTATAACACCTTTCTAGCCAATTGTGCTCGGCAGAAAACATGCAGCTTCTCTGACATGAAGACTTAGAGTCCCTGCCCCAGAGAGGACTCCAAACAACTGTTCTGATGCTTATTGACAAGGAAGAGGAATGAGATGGGGGCGTTTGTGCATCCTTCTTATTATTCCCCAAACTGCTAATAATGGTCAGTGTTGTCAGGAGTTCGAAACCAACCTGGTCAACATGGTGAAATGCCATCTCTACTAAAAATACAGAAAAAAATTAGCAGGGCATGGTGGCTATTCCAAGCTACTTAGGAGGCTGACACAGGAGAATGGCTTGAACCTGGGAGGTGGAGGTTGCAGTGAGCTGAGATCACACCACTGCACTCTAACCTGAGTGACAGAGTGAGACTCTGTCTCAACAACACAAAAAAAAAAAAAAAGAAAGAAAGAAAAGAAAAAAATAGACTGGTGAAACCAAGTATTGGTGATGACGTAGAGAAACTGGAACCTTCATATAGTGCTGGTAGAAACACAAATGATACACCAGCAGTATATGAAGATATACCACTTGTGTTCCTACCAGCAATATATGAAGGTTCCAGTTTCATATACGGCTATATCTTATAAAATTAAACGCAAGCTTAAATAGGACCCAGAAATCCTACTCCTAGGTATTTACTTAAGGAAAATGGAAACTACTCCACACAGAGATTTACGTGTAATACAGCATTATTTATAATGTTACAGTACTACAAACAGCATGAGTACCTGTGGATGAATCAATCAGTACATCCATAATGAGGAATACTACCCAACAATCAAAAGGAAAACAAAATTAATACACGCAACAACATGAACAAACCTCAAAAACATTCTGCTAAGTGAAGGAAATCAAGCACACACAAAAAACTACATACTTCTACAAAAAACAAAATCATAGTGTCAAAACAGATCTGTAATTTTTGTGTGTGGTGACCAGGAAAGTGGCTCAACTAGAAAGAAGAATGAGAAAACTTTTCAGGGTAATGGAACCATTCAATATCTTCATGGTGGTGGTGGTGAAAATGGCTGTATATAATTACCTACATTCACCAAACTGCACAATTAAAATACGTGAATTTTATTGCATATAAATTATATCTCAATAAAACTGGAAACAGGAATTCCTTCAAATCAACTACTCTTAGACTGTCAGTGATTAGATGACGTTAAAAGGTATCTTGTCCAACTCAACTGTTATGGGTTGAATTCTGTCTGCGCAGAAAATGGCATGTTCAAGTCCTAACCTCCAGTACCCCAGAATGGGATCTTATTTGGAAAATGGTCTGTACAGAAGTAATCAAGTTAAAATGTGATCATTAGGTCACATTAGGGTGGACCCGAATCCAGTGTGACTGGTGTCCTTATGAAAAAGGGAAATCTGGACACAGAGGCACATATACACAGGCAGACACACAGGGAGAGCTCCATGGGATGGCAAAGGCAGAGACCGGAGTGCTGCATCTAGAAGCCAAGGGAAGCTTGAGGCTACCAGAAGCTGGGAGACAGGATAGGATAGTTCATTCCCTAGCACCTTCAGAGGGAGCGTGGCCCTGCTAATACCTTGATTTTAGACTTCTGGTCTCCAGAGATGTAAGATTTCTGTTGTTGTTAGCCACCTAGTTCATGGTGCTCAGAAAAAAACGAGTACATGCCCATTTGATACTAATCATGTAGACTAGGGGTCCCTGATCCCTGGGCCATGGACCTGTACCGATCCGTGGCTTGTTAGGAACCAGGCCACACAGCAGGAGGTGAGAGCTCCACCTCCTGTCAGGTCAGCAGCAGCATTCGATTTCCATAGGAGCGCAAACCCTATTGTGAACTGTGCATGAGGGATCTAGGTTGTGCGTTCCTTATGAGAATCTAACTTACGACTGATGATTTGAGGAGGAACAGCTTCATCCTGAATCCATTCCCCCACCAGGTCCATGAAAAAATTATCTTCTATAAAACCGGTCCCTGGTGCCAAAAACGTTGGGGACCACTGCTGTACACCATACTAACTGCATTGTCCAGTTTCATGAGGAATCTCTCTGAGATGAGAGCAAACCCCACAAACAGTCAAAAACATATATAGCAACCCAAAAGAAGCAAGTTTTTTCTTCTAAGTTGGCTAGTAAATGCCAACTTTTTTGTGGTACAAGGCAAGAGTCACCTGGAAGTAATTTTAATTTTCATCAGAAACATTTTATAAACATAAAATAGATAATCTAAACTGAACTTATTCACTGTATTTAAAGTGCATATACTCCTATTCCTTCATTTCAACATTCAAAACAGGCTGATAGGAAACCCAAGAAATAAGTGGCTACGATATTCTCAATTTCAAAAAGCAGTGTGCATATAGAGTCAACGAAGACAGTGGACCATGGGGTGTGGGGAGGTGGCGGGGGATGACAAAGACATACCTGTCTGTAAATGAAATGTGAATGAGTTCACTTCCTGCAGGCTAATGCCAGCCTCTCATGCAAAGTTATTAAACAAAATCATAAGAAATAATTGATTTTACTGAATCCTCTTGAAGTTAAGACTTTGCAAACAATTCTGTATTGATGAATATATAAAGTTCTCTCCACATATAGAAATCTTGCTTTCAGTTTACCATGAGAAGCTTTTCTTGGTCTCTCTCCCCAGTCCCCTCGGCAGATTCTGTTTCTCTATTATCATTAACATTGAATTTAGTAGCCACTAAATATAGGGCTGGCACATGCAATCAACCTACCTCTTGTGATGAAGGCAGAGTCCCCTCACAGGTGACACAGTATCTCAGGTGAGCAGGATTTCCTGTACCACAGGCCCGGCAAATTACCTTCTCCTTCACAACAAAAAATAAGAAATACATGTTCCTCTGAGCAAACAACTGTGCAAAGAAATCATGAAGCAGTCTTTTCTGTCAGTCATTCAGCTACAGACCCTATTATCACATCCAGCCCTGAATATTGGATTGGTTTAGGAGTTGCTATAAATAGTGTCGGACAAATATCTGCAGTTGTTTTTTGTTTTTTTTCATTTGTTTTTGTAGAGGTGGGATCTGACTGTGTTGCCCAGTCTGGTCTCCAGCTCCAGGCCTGAAGTGGCCCTCCTACTGCAGCTTCCCGAAGCACTGGAATTATAGGCATGAGCCCCCAGGCCCAGCCTGAATGTAGTTTTAAAAGAAACGAAATCCCAAACAAACAAACACATTGAAAAGAGTATCCATTTGGTCTTCAGAAGGCAAGCTGGAAATTCTGCACTGGTTATGTGTAAGGCTGTGTGTGTGTGTGTGTGTGTGTGTGTGTGTGTGTATGTGTGTGTTTCTTCAGTGTGAAAACCATGACACTGAGTAGACTTTCCATTTCATGGCTTAAACAGTAAACAGAAAGACCCTAGACCAGCAAGGGATTATCTGTGTGTTTCCAAGCAATCTGGTTCTTGAACTGGGATTTACCTTCTGGGGCTTCATGTTAAACATGAATTTAGGTTTGCTCTGTAGTTTTTACTTAGAAATGGAAGAAGTGGAAAGACTGTCTAAGAAAGAGAGTGGTAAGTACAACTTTCTAAGTCAGGACCCTGGGGTTAAGTTGCAACACAGAGAAAAACAAAAGCCAAAGAAATGATGGTAAAAATAGTCTAGCGTTCAGCCATCAGAGGTTTGCTAACAACTGTTTAGTTACTGACCATTCTATTCTCTCAGGATACAATCTTTTTCAATTGTCAATGACCAGTGGTGCTCAAGTGTTCCTTTCTAGTCCAGCACTGTGGTCCCTAGGTGTCCTGAAACTAATAAATCAAACAGAGTGTTCAGAAACTGGTACAGGTAAAGTGGATGATCAAGAAAAAGAAAGCCCAACTCCCAGGGTTTTATTTCCAATACCACCAGGTAGCTCTATGAAGTCCTAGCCTTTCAAAGCCTGGCTAACTCCATTTTAGTGGAAGATTCCAAAGTTTTCCTAGGAACTGAGCCAACTCAGGAAACCACAGTTCCCAATCTAAACAACTCCTAAAGGGCAGAGGCCAACTGACTGCTATTCGAAATGGCAGAGAATCACAGTCTTGCTCTCAATGGTTCCTGACATTCCCTGGGGCCAACATTCTTCAAAGCTACTTAAAGTTACCACAACATAATCTGCAATTGGCCAGCGCTTATCCATGAGATTTAGGGCTATGACTTTCCTGAAGATGTTGTCTCAGAAAAGATCTGGTGAAACGCACTGAGAAATGAGACAAATTTCCTGTCTACATGTTAAAAAATACTGAGATCAAATAAAAGTAATCTTGCTGTGTGCTGCAGAAAACACTTTCTCTAGAAGAGAAAACTGGAGAATAATTAAAACTGCTTACTTCTCAAGTCCAACGACTTCCTTTAAGACCTCACCTTGCCGGGCTCATAATCCAAAACTGCATCTCATAACTTTGTCCAATGCATACTCTGCCCAATCCCTGCCTTGCCTTACAAAATCCTCTGTTTTTAAAATTTTAATTAATCAACTTTTAACTTTATTTTTAGAGCAATTTAATGTTCACAGCAAAATTGAGTGGAAATTACAGAAGATTCCCATATACTGTGTCCCACCCTAAAGACACAGCCCCCCCAATATGCACATCTCACACCCAAGTGGTACACTTGTCACCATCAATGAACATACACTGACACATCATTATCACCCATGGCCCATCGTTTACATTACAGTCCAGCATTAACCCTTTAAACCCTTTCCCTGCCTTCCTTCTTCTACTACGAACTTGTCTAAGTGGTGGTCTACCTTACTGCATCCAGTCTATTAAACAGTTTTCTTGGTTGACAGGTTTTTCTATGTTTTTTTGTGGAGACTTTTGACACCATGCCATGGCTCACTTCGTTCTAGAGCAGTGACCATGACCCACAGTTAGAAATCATTTTATATCACATTCCATTACACTCACAAATTCACAGATGTCTGTGGGGGTGATTTGGAATTGAGGCCACCTTCAGATGGCCTTAATGGGGATGCTAAACACCTCTGATGAGAACTATTCAAAAGTCAATATCCTCATGTGCCATTTCATCCACAGCTTTTGTCACATATTGTCTAGTTGAATGGTTCTAAGCTATTTAATGGAGCCAGTCAGTCACTGGGATATAACTTTCTCTCTTAAAGTAGCTGGAAGAAGAGAACAATTTTCAAACTCCCAAGTGATAAGCTTTAATTGGCACAATTAAAAAGGAAGAATATTAAAAACAAACTAGTAGGTCATTGCAAACTTAATGTCAAAACTGACTAAGCTAAAATTCTGCTTGATGTGGAGTTGTGGTTACACTGGCTTTCACCCCAAATCACTGTGTGAGAGGCTGGGACTCACTGAAGGAGCCCATGCCTCAGGCACATGAATCAACAGATCTTTTCAGGAGGATCCCAGACCTAAGGCTCACAGATTCTAAGAACCACAAAGGTGACTGAAGTCCTGGAGGTATACTGCATGTTGCTCATAAAATTCCAAAGGAAACTGTAGTAGTTCTTCTTGATAAATGTCTTCAGTTAATGTTTTCTGGTGAACAGGGATGTTAAAACTAGCTTTCAACTTTAGAAAATGTCCAGTGGAGGCCAGGTGTGGTGGCTCATGCCTGTAATCCCAGAACTTTGGGAGGCCAAGGTGGGAGGATCACGTGAACCCAGGAGTTCCAAACCAGCCTGGGCAAAAAGGCAAAACCCTATCACTACAAAAAATAGAAAAGTTCACCCGGTGTGGTAGCACGTGCCTGTGATCCCAGCTACTTGGGAGCCTGAGGTAGGAGGATCACTTGAGTCCAGGAGGTCAGGCTGTGGCAAGCCATGACTGTGCCACTGCACTCCAGCCAAGGTGACAGAGTGAGACCTTGTCTCAAAAAAAAAAAAAAGAAAAAAGAAAATGGCCAACAGATGCATTTGTTAAGTGAAATAAGTTGCGAGGAAAAGTATATAACATGATTTCATTTTTGTTTAAAAAACCAAACCAAACCAAATCTAAATGTATGAATATATATAAATATATTTCTGTGAATCTAGAAAAATACAAAAAAGGACACTCTAAGCTGCTAACATTGGTTATTTCAAAGAAATAGAAATGGAGGTAGAGTGAAGAAATTATATACTTTTTGGTATATCTTTGGATTATTTCATTTGTTACCAAAAATTAGGTATTAATTATTTTAAAGAAGTAAATTATAAAATCTTCTCTTATGCTGAAATAGGTATCTTTGCCATAGGTCAAATACAGAAACTTCTGCTACTGTATCTTTTAATCCTGGCAGGAAAAAAAAAAATCTGATAGAGCAAAATTCCTCAGCATTGATAGTGCCTTAAATCCACACAAGACAAGACTGCAACCACCGTGGAATCTGTCTTCATCACAAAAGGAAGAGGACAGATGGTGCTTTTACACTCAGTGGAGTGAGCTAGAGACCAACGCTGAAAGGGGAAGGGAGCTGTCAATGGCATGCTGCCACCTGCCGGGAGGTTAGGCTTGTTGGCTTCCCTGAGCAGTTCACACGAGTATTCCCACCAACCTCAGAGGTGGCGTCTGGGTGAGAATGTTAACTCAAAACCTGTCACCCTTACGACATCTGGGAGAGGCACTGGAATGAAGATTGGCAGCCCAGAGTTTCCAAACAGATGCCCTTCTGTGAGTAGAAGCAGTAATAGCGATTGTCTGGCATAAAAAGTCACGCATTTCTCTCCAGGATCAGAGTTTATGATGATAAAAATCTCTCTACAAATCAAGTCTGGTTAAAACCTGTCCCCACTTTCAACCTTCAGGGCCCACAGGGAATAATCTGAGCTACTAAGTCTGGTAGAGAAGAGACCACCTCCCACAACCCACAGCACCCCAGCATTGCTACAGCCCAGCAAAACCAAACTCGTTGCAAAGTTTTGAGGCACATTTTCTAAATCTCATCTTTGAATTCATTGTTGGTTTCCTCATTATATGTTCTAACTTTGGCCCACCAATAAAGTAGAAGTAAGTTGTAAAACTATTCCTATTATAACTTATCATAAGTTATAAAAATCTCTCTTATAAAAAGTATCCTGCAAGAAAGAAGCCACTCCTAGATTTAATGCTACTTATCACTGTAGAATTCTTGTGTTTATTCTCAATATAGGATTTACAACAAATTGAAGGGAAAAATTACTTACATGTACCTTTGTGTCTCTCTGCCTTCCCATAAAATGGGAAGAATTCTAGATTTCAGATACTGAAGATAGCGTTACATATATTGGATTTAGATCACAACTAACACTTACCCCTATTTTTCCTGTTTTGAATAGTCCAAAGAGTTTGCAATGATATTATCTTCAAACATCCTGAATAAATGTATTAATAAGAATGGATTCTGCTGTGATTGACAGAACACCCAAAATAACAGAGGCTTAAATAACAGAAAAATAGATTTCTCTCTCCCATATACAAGAAATCTAAAGACAGACTTCCAGGACGGTATGGTGGCTTCCTGCAGTAGTTTTGTTTGTTTGTTTCTTTGTTTGAGACAAAGTTTCACTCTTGTTGCCCAGGCTAGAGTGTAATGGCTCACCACAACCTCCGCCTCCCTGGTTCAAGCAATTCTCTTGCGTCAGCCTCCTGAGTAGCTGGGATTATAGGTATGCATCACCACGCCCAGCTAATTTTGTATTTTCAGTAGAGATGGGGTTTCTCCACGTTGGTCATGGCTGGTCTTGAACTCCTGACCTCAGGTGATCCGCCCGCCTCGGCCTCCCAAAGTGCTGGGATTACAGGTGTGAGCCACAGTGCCTGGCTTCTGCAGTAGCTTTTAAAGCATCTTAAGATTGAAAATAGTCATCAAACAAAAAGATTAGTAAATTTTCCTCTACCTGACTTTGGCCTGGCCAGTTTTTCAAAATCTCATTTCTGAAGGCTCACACAGCCTTGGATACTTGTGAACTCTTTATGCTAAAGAGAGCTTGAAGGTGGAAGGAAAAGTGGACTTTTCTTTTCTCTGAATACATTTTGCCCATATACAACCCACAAGACCATCTTAGAAGTGTTATGGCCTGTACATTAAGACCATGCATTTCCCTTACTGCTAAAAATTCTTGGATTTTTTAATCCTCCAGATTCCCTCTATTAAATCTATTTTATCCTCTAGTGACCTTTACTTGGGATTAAAGAGGATGTAAATGGGACTGTAAATTGAAGAATGGAGAAAAGATTTAGTTGTATGTTTAATGATTCTATCAAAAAATTTTTCACAGTATGATATCATTTTTCTAGCAAAGTTTTTTTACAAACAAAATGTAAGTGATTATACATAACTTTTTCTTCCATGTGACTAGTTCTAGTCATTCTTTTTCTCCATAATAAGAACCTATAATCAAATAAAGCAAACAAAAGTATGAAGCCACTTTAAGGAAAAGATTATAAATCAATACTAATTGCAATGCTGAAGTTTAAATATATGAAGTAAAAAATTGTCTACGTTAGCTGTAGTGTAATTCATCCTCCAAATCCAAGTTCACGGATTATAATCCTACATATCTCTCTTAATTATTTTTTTTTTTGAGAGGGAGTCTCTGTCACCCAGACTGGAGTGCAGTGGCACGATTTCAGCTCACTGCAACCTCCACCACCTGGGTTCAAGTGATTCTCTTTGCCTCAGCCTCCAGAGTAGCGGGGATTACAGGCACATGCCACCACGCTTGGCTAATTTTTTTTGTATTTTTATCAGAGACAAGGTTTCACCTCGTTGGCCAAACTGGTCTCGAACTCCTGACCTCAAGGTGATCCACCCACCTCAGCCTCCCAAAGTGCTGGGATTACAGGCGTGAGCCACCACGCCCCGGCTGTCTCTTTTAATATTATAAATCCTATTGGCAAGTTAAACTCTTGGACTGCATGTCTTACCAAAAATAAGAATGGATTTTGTTCTTGTATATTAGCTTATCAATTGTTACCCCATCCTGGCTGGGCGTGGTAGCTCACGCCTGTAATCCAGCACTTTGGGAGGCTTAGGCAGGCAGATCACCTGAGGTCAGGAATTTGAGACCAGCCTGGCCAAGATGATGAAACCCCATCTCTACTAAAAATACAAAACTTAGCCAGGCATGGTGGTGCATGCCCGTAGTCCAGTTACTCCGGAGGTTGAGGCAGGAGAATCACTTGAACCCAGGAGGCAGAGGTTGCAGTGAGCTGAGATCACACCACTGTACTCCAGCCTGGGTGATAGAGCAAGACTCTGTCTCAAAAAAAAAAAAAAAAAAATTGTTACCCCATCCCAGCAGCTGAAAAAGGACATATACCTGTTCAAACGTTGCTTTTTATGTATTTCATTCATGTTTTTACGGAATCACATTTCATTACCTTCAAATGAAGGCTTGCCTGTGGCTGCAGCTGTAGAGCAAGAGGGGCCTCGCACACCACGCAGATGGCAGTGTTCATGGGTACCAAGCTTCTGCATTCTGCACATAAGCCCATCTGCACAAGGAAAAGGTCCGGTTTATCCTGCACGTAAAAACTGAAGGCATGGATAGATCTTAGAATGTAAGGTTTGATCTACAGCTATACCACCCTGAACACTCCCGATCACATCTGATCTCAAAAGCCAGGCAGGTCGGGCTTGGTTAGTACTTGGATGGGAGAATACGTTTTTGAAAAACAATTTTTAAAATAATTACCTTTATAAAGATATGCTAATTACTCTGACTTGACCACTACACATTGTATCAAATAACACCACGTACCCCATAAATATGTACAATTGTTATGTCAATTAAAAAGTAAATAATAGAAAATAAAATAGCAATATTACATTTCTTATTATTTTATTCCTAATGAGTAAAAACATGTTCATTGTAGAAAAGAGAGATGTTAAGAAAAGAAAAAAATCCATAGGAAATTAATTTATAGCATGATAGAATGAAGACGTCTATAAATCCTCTTCCCTAAAAGGAATCACAGGCCTGGCATGGTGGCTCACATCTGTAATCCCAGCACTTTGGGAGGCCAAGGTGGGAGGATCACCTGAGGTCAGGAGTTCGAGTCCAGCCTGGCCAACATGGCGAAATCCTGGCTCTACTAAAAATACAAAAATTAGCCAGGCATGGTGGCAGGTGCTTGTAATCCCAGCTACTTGGGAGGCTGAAGCAGAAGAATCGCTTGAAGCCAGGAGCTGCAGGTTGCATTGAGCAGAGATCATGTCACTGCACGCCAGTCTGGGTGACAAGACTGAGACTCTGTTTCAAAAAAAAAAAAAAGGAATCACACAGTCAGACAATGCTGTCAAAAAGCAAGCACTTCAGCACCCTGAAAGTCATCAAAAGGCAGACAACAAATTGAGAAGTTCCTGAAAATGACTGAGCTGCATAAATGAACACTAAGCTCTGTGTGGTTGTTGCCCGGGCTGCCCCCTCCTCCCCTAACTTTGTCAGTGTAGTGGCTCCACCCAGGCAGGGCAGCCTGTGAAAATTAGAAGTTTTGTGACTGTTAATGGGGAGGGCTCACTTGATTTGGAGTACTGTTAAGGTGACAATTTTGGTGGCAGGCAAACAAGGAAGACCAGTAGTCCCCTAGTCTGAGATAATGAGCCTGTGTGAGGTTAATTGACACACTGACTGACAAACTGGCCTAGGATTTAACGTGCAGTTCCAGGAGGTAATTCAATGATAGGGGCTTGATAGCTCTCCATATATCCTTAGTTGACTGGAGGAATGCACATGGGCAGTATAAACCAGAGTAGGCCCAGGCCACCCACACAGCCCTGGCCAAGATAATGAAACCTTGAGACCAGCCTGGCCAAGATGATGAAACTCTGTCTCTACTAAAAATACAAAATTAGCCAGGCGTGGTGGTGCATGCCTGTAGTCCCAGCTACTCAGGAGGCTGAGGCAGTCAGATAATGCTGTCAAAAAGCAACTGCTTCAGCGCCCTGAAAATCATCAACAGGCAGATAACAAACTAAGAAGTTCCTGAAAATGACTGAGCTGCAGAAAAAAACACTAAGCCCTGTATGATTGTTGTCTGGGCTTCCCAGGAACTGAACATAGAAATGCAAGAGAGCTTGGTAAAAGCTGGGGCTGGAAAACAGCCTTAAGTTTGAAAGCTACCCAGCTGACACACAGATCCATCAGCAGGGAGTGGAGGCCTTCCTGGATGGAGATACCTGAGCACAGTCTCTGGCTAATTGAACACTAAGATATGCTAACCCAAAAGTAACATGAGGCTTAAATATAAGAGCAATAAAAAGCTGCTGCTCTACTATTTACAATAGCAGTCTTAGAACCAACCCAAATGCCCATCAATGATAGACTGGATAAAGAAAATGTGGCAAGTATACACCATAGAATACTACACAGTCATTAAAAAAATAAGATCATGTCCTTTGCAGAGATGTGGATGAAGCTGGAAGCCATCATTCTCAATAGACTAACACAGGAACAGAAAACCAAAACACCTCATTTTCTCACTCATAAGTGGGAGTTGAACAGTGAGAACACATGGGCACAGGGAGGGGAACATCACACACCAGGGCCTGTCAGGAGGTGGAGGACAGAGAGAGGGAAGGCATTAGGACAAATACCTAATGCATGCAGGGCTTAAAACCTAGATGATGGTTGATGGGTGCACCAAACCACCATGGCACATGTATACCTATGTAACAAACCTGCATGTTCTACACATGTATTCCAAAACTTAAAGTATAATTTTTTAAAAAAGCTGCTGTTCTGTCTAGGGAGTAGTCATTCTTTTGTTTCTTTACTTCTCTAATTAAGAAAAAAATTAAAAAATAAAAAGCCTGACACTAGTAGCCATACATTGCAGGGGAGATAGACATTAAAGATTTAATCCAAGTAAACAAAACACAAATCAACAACCTTCAGGGAAAAATAAGTCAGAATCCAAAGTTGCTAGAATATGCTACCTGAAGTAGTTAAGAAAAAAAATATGAGACATGAAAAAATTAAAGTGACCTACACTCGGGAAAAATAGTCAATGGTCCACGAAAATTATCTGAGTGCCTTTAGATGCTGGATTTAGTAGATAAAGACTTCAAAGCAGCTATTTTATTAAATGTTCAAAGAACTAAAGGAAATCATGTTTGATAAAAATTAAAGTATGATGATAATGATCTATCTGATTGATAGGGAACCTCAATAGAGAGACAGAAATTATTTTTTAAAAACAGAATTAAATCAAAGCCTGGAGTTGAAAAGTAAAGTAAATTAAATTTTTAAAATTGCCAGAGGGACTCAACAGCAGATTGGATATCAGAAGAAAGAATCAGTGAACTTGAACTTATAGCCCAACAACAGAAATGATCTAATCTGAAGAACAGAGAGAAAAAAGACTGAAGAAAATAAGCAGAACATCAAAAACCTATGGGGCAAAATCAAGCATAGCAACATATGCATAAAGGAGAAAGAAAAAGGAACAGAAAAAGAATTAAAGAAACAATTGCCAATATTTCCCACATTGGGGGAAAACCAAAACTCAGCAGATCCAATAAGCTCAATCAATCCCAAGAAAGACAAACACAAAGAGACCACACTTAAACACATTATAATCAGACTGTTGAATGTCAAAGACAAAAAGAAAATATTGAAAGTAGCAAGAGAAAAAAACTTCTTATGCATCAAAAACAATGGAAGGGCAGAAAGCAGTAGAATGAAAATTCAAAAGGCTGAAAGAGAAAATAATTGCTAAACCAGAATTACATCTGCAGCAAACCATTCTTCAAAAATGAAGGCAAAATCAATATTCTGACATACAGAAAGAAAGAAATGGCTAGCAGACATATCTCACAAGAAATACTGAAGGAAGAAGTTCTTCAGGCTGAAAGAAAATGACACTAGATGATCACTTGAGTTCACAGGAAGAAGTGAGAAGACCAGATATAATAAATATGAGGGCAGATATAAATGACTCTGTAGACATTTTATCTCATCTTTAAACGACACGATTGTATAACATTGCATTTTTTAGTTTACAACATATAACATATATATGGTTATTACATAAAAGATAAAGAAAGGAAGAGGATACTTAAGCAATGTTAAGAAGAAGAAAGGGGCAGGGTGCAATGGCTCACACCTGTAATCCGAGCACTTTGGGAGGTTGGGGGTGGCGGGGGGGAGGGATCACTTGAGGTCAGGAGTTCAAGACCAGCCTGGCCAATATGGTGAAACTCTGTCTCTACAAAAAATACAAAAATTAGTTGGGTGTGGTGGTGCATGCCTGTAATCCCAGCTACTCAGCAGGCTGAGACAGGGAATCACTTGAACCCAGGAGGCAGAGGTTGCAGTGAGCCGAGATTGTGCCACTGCACTCACTCCAGCCTGGGTAGAGGGAGATTCTATCTCAAAAAAGAAAAGAAAAGAAATGGAAAGAAACAAAGGGGAAAGGAGTGAAATTTCTATATTTTAGTAGAATTGAGAGAAATTATTCTAAAATGGACTGTGATATACCCCATCCTCTATGATGTGATTATTATATATTGCATGCCTGTATCAAAACATCTCATGTACCCATAAATACATATACCTACTATGTACTCACGAAAATTAAAAAGCAAAATTAAATAATATAGAATGTGATAAATTACAGTCCATATTGTAATCTCTAGTGCTTAACGTAACTTTAAAACTAGTAAAAAAAAAAAAATCAACAGAAGCCTTAAAATGGCACACTAAAAATAATAAAAGAAATAACACAAGACCCAACTACATGCTGTCTACTAGAAACACGTTAAATTCAAAGACACAAATAGATTGAAAGTAAAAGCATAGAAAAGGACTTACAATGCAAACAGTAACCACAAAAGAGCTAGAGTAGCTACATAAACATCAGAGAATAAAGGACTTTAAGATAAAAGTATTAGCATAGACAAAGAGAGACATTTTGTGATGATAAAAGGGTCAATAAGTCAGGAAGACACAGTAATTATAAGTGTATATGAACGTACTAGTCTGTTCAGGCTGCGAAAACAAAATACCATAAAGTGCGTGGCTTGTAAACAACAGAGATTTATTTCTCAGAGTTTTGGAGGCTGAGAAATCCAAGATCAGGGTGCCATCAAATACAGTATCTGGTGAGATACTGCTTTTCAGATGGCACCTTTTAGCCATCTGAAGATGGCACCTTTTAGCTGTGTCTTCATATAGTGGAAGGGCAAACAAGCTCCTCTGTTTGCCCTTATAAGGGCACTAATCCCATTCAAAAGGGCACTAATCTCATTCTTATAAGGGCACTAATCCCACTCATAAGGGGTTCATCATCATGACCTAATTACCTCCCAAAGACCCAGCCTTCTAACACCATCACTTTGGGGATCAGGATTTCAACATATGAATTTTGGGGAAGACACAAAGATTCAATCGATGGTATGGACATAACAGCAAACCCCCCAAGTACCTGAAGCAACAACTACAAGTCAGAGTTGAGATTAAGACTCCATCTATCACCTGTGCACCTAAAGTCCCAGCTTTACTGGGGGACCACAGTGGTGTTTTGAATCTCCAAGAATTAGCATGAATTTTGAGCCAGTATCAGCAATTCCCCCAAAGATTGGGACATTTTCTTTTCCTTAATGCATAGTCACTCAATTGAAAGCAACAAATCCCCCTGGGGAAGCATTCAAGGAAGATTTCCGATACGTACTTGCAAAGCTCCAGGGTCCCTCCCTAAGGAGACCCAGCCTCCCCTTCAATCAAGAGACTATGAATTTAAGAACTGACTTATGTCTAGAAACTGGGTGAGAAACTTGGTTGCTCCAATGCAGTGGCTCAAGTCAGTTTTTAGCTACATGACCTAGAATTTTTCAGTTATATAGACCAAGCAATACACTAGGAGACTGCCCATCTATCATTCCTAGGAATCCCACAATCAGATTCCTCTTACTGAAACATCATGGCTGTCCTTGTCTTTGGCAGTTAAGTGCTACCACTTGACTTCTTCCACTCTGGGATCTCACTAGCTCCAATGAGATCAGGGAGCCCATTTAAATAACAGCATCCCCCATGATCATATCTGGCCTACAAAGGAAAGCAGCCACCAAACTTTTTAAGGATGCAGCTGCTCCTCTTGCCAATGTATGCCTTGATATCTTAGTGATGGAAGTGTCCTCTGGGCCTTCTTGTGAAACGTAGGTAAGAGTCAGGGGTGCAGGACACACATATCAAACCCACTCCAACTGCCTATTTGCCTGAGTCTTTGTATTCTCTGCTCCGCATGATGCTGGGTGTTGGACTAAACCGTGTCCCCCAGAATTCATTATATTGAAGCCTCAACTGCCAATGTGATTATATTTGGAGATGGGTCCTTTAAGGAGGTAACTTATATGAATTAATACCAATTTCATGTTATATTGTCTCTATTTAGAATCTAGTCACACACGTATTCCCCAAGACTCTGCTACTATATGTTAATAACATCTTCCTCTTTGTGTGTGTAAGTTATTTCCTCCTGAATCACAGAATGCACCTGTCCTCCTATAGCATGCTGGGTTGGGTCCCTAGAATGTGACAGGTGGTTGTGATGGGTCTAAACCACCCTCAACAACCTGTGAGGAGAATAAGCATCCCCTTTCAAGCCATCTGCCCAGGTGAGATTATCACAAACATTTCAAGCAAATGCAGGTTGGTATCCTCAGACAGAAGGGCATCCTCAGACATAAGAGCAAACTACATCCATTGGCCAGGAGGCACAGAGTGACAAGGAGACAAGACTGTCAGTTTCATTGGGGTCCCACCTGCCATCTCCATCTGAGTTTCAGGATCACATTCTTTCTCAATTAATGGCCTAACTTTCACATAAGAAATATGGTGATCAGGTGAATGTAACTAACATTGTAAGTTCCCAACATACACAATGTAATTTTTGTTTGATTTTCATCAAAGCTATAAGAAATAGATTATTTTGAGCTGTCATAGGAGATCTCTGGCTCCTGCACCATGACTTAAAGGTCCTGAGCTTGTCGTTTTCTTTCTGTGAATGCTCCCATGGACTCAGGAGAATACATCCTCGACAGTCTTTGTAGTCACTGTCACTGTCATAGAGTCAAATACAGCAGCTACTTGGCCACTCAAGACACTTGCTTCAGTTGGCACTTCATCACAATCAGCCACAGGTGTCAGCGTGATTAACTGTGATGTCCCTTCATGCTATGGATCACCAGTGTCCCATTTCCCATTGGCAAGGAGCTCAGTACTGCTCCCAAGCAAAGGAGAAGACCAAACCACTTCCTAAATCTCCTGTTCACACGTTTATTTCCTGGGACCAATCCCAGTACCAATCTGTTTCAGTCAGAGTCCAATCAGGAGATAGAAACTACAAGTAATTTTAACAGGAAATGTTCATATAAATAATTATTAACTGGTAGCCAGGGATTAACTACTAATGGGTAATATACAGAAATTCCAAACATAGGGAGGATCCCCTACCTCTATGGCTGAGACAGAGAGCCTAAGGAGGATCAAATTTGGAAGGGGCATTTACCTTGCCCCACATCTAAGGCTGAAATCAGACTTCATTGAATTGAGTGTGGTTGTCACCCACTGGATTGGAGAGTTCACTGAGGTGACACATATATCAGAGCTGGCAAGGAAAAAGCAGCCCACTGGGATCCAGTGAAACTCATTAGGAACTCCCCATCTAGGGAACAGGCAGAACATGTTGGGAAGTCAGACACAGAGATGCTGCTGGAACTTGCTGGAAAGCTGCTACTGGGATGCCCGAGAGACTATCTGGGAAGCTGACTGGGGTGCCAGTGGAACTCACTGAGAAGCGTCCACAGACAACACTGAAATTCACAGAGTTCAGCACAACCAGGTTTCCTACAGGTTAGCTCACATCACAAGAGCAAAGAGAGAGGAGAGCACGCACCTCTGCATCTCTTTACTGAGACTCTTTGAGAGTCTTGGATCCTGCCCCTTTGAATCCCAGAAGCCCAGCTCAGAGCAGGACACAGTAAGTACTCGATAAATGGCTGTTAGCTTAAATTACAAAGCTGTTATACATTAAAGCCTATTGTAGCACTAATAGAAATATAATTGAGGGGGCAATCTAGGTGTTTTAAAGTTCATTGTGTTAAATATTTATAATTGCTGATAACCTTTCCTCCTTGTAAAAACAAAGTTTAGTTGTGAAAATCTCTTTTCAGGCAAGTAGAAAATAATTTTGGTATTGCATCAATGAATATAAACAGAGAAAAATCAAACCAATGGGACTTGTTCATATTTTGTTTTCTGTATTGTCTTCTTTCACTAACACATTTAGTCCAGAATCTCTACAAGCTGCACACAGTGAATTTGGTCCAATTTGGTGTTATAGTCTGTTTTTATTTAAAATCAACTCCCATATTTATTTCCTAAGATTCTGCCATTACATATTAGCAAAATCTTTAAGGAATTTAAAATGTATCACTGAAGTAAATTAAATCAACTTCTACAAAAATCTTGAGCAATATATTAGAAGAATATTAAAACAGCCATTTAATGCCTGACCCCTTGCTTGAGGCATAACTCAAATCTAAAACCTTGGACTTTGAACTCAATTAGTGACTTTTTCTTAGTAACTATCTTTTTCAAATAGTAATTTTTCACTCAGTATCACAGATTCCTTTATTTTTATCTCTTTATTTCCAGTCCACTAAAAATCCCCAAAATTTCAAGCGCTCAAAAAATGAACACATTTTGGTAAAGGTTTTAATTTTTAGCCAGCCAAGTATGTTTTTTAACTACCTCCAAAATTAGTAGTGATATAATATTGGTTATTATCTACCCTTAATCAGTCAAAGCTATTAAATTTAAATACACAGATCAATCTATAGATTCTTTGGACTGACTAATACATCTTATGGATATATAGATATATAGAGACATAAAGTAATTGGTACTTCTTTTCATTAATTTCTAGAATATATTTCCTTATTACACCCAGGAGATGAGCAGAGCTATCAAATGAGTAGAAAACATTTACTTATCTATGCATGCCTCATTAAGACAGTAAGATTCCAATCTTTTTTGAGTCTGTGCTTCTGGCAGGCCACACAAAAGACACAGCATTGCAAATAAGTTTTTCCATGCTTAAGTAGGAGTGTGTAAGAGTTCAATCAGCCAAAAATTCTTCCACGAGTATTTATGTGTGTGGTTCATGTGTACCAGGCACTGTGTTACTGCTGCAAATAAAGATCAGATCAACCAATGAAAGATGTTTTTAAGAATTCTGCTGCTCACCTGAGCTCCTTCCGGGGGTGGGAGACGACCGCCAAATATGGGTGGGACAGGAGAGCCACATTCTTGACAGAAGCGAGCAAAGGGATCTGATGGGCGGGGGGCAAGGCAGTGGGCACACCTACAACAAAACAGGTTCCCGATTGGCCATGTTCTGGTAGGTCAACATTAAGAAGACAGGTAAAAATCCAAAAGCGTTCAAACAGTTTTAAACACAAAATAAAAGCAGACCACTCTCAATGGCTATGGAACAAGTTCAAGTTCCATCTTGAACTTCTCTAGGTCACTTTATTAGAAATACTTCTCTAGGTCATTGTATTAGAAAGTGGCCTCACAGCTCAACACTCTGGTGTGCTTTCCACATAGGCCAAGTCCATTTAACTTCCTGATCATGGCAAGAAGTTCATTAGCAGCCTTGACCCCACTTCTTGGTTGGGCCCTGGTCTGTCCTGTCACATTGGATTTGATGTGTATAAGGGTGAGCTCCAGGAATTCCAGTAATTTTTAGATTATGCTTTTCTGATTTCCTGTCACTGAGCACAGTCTAAGGGACAGTTCTTGCTTGTGCATTAAACCTATCCTTTTTCTTTGCCCACTTTAGCTTAGTGGTCCTCAGGCCCTGCCCCATATCAAGTTCAAGACAATAGCATCTGGCCCCATTTCTTAGGCAGCCAGACCAATCATTTAGCTCCTATTCACCTAAATGGGTTCTGGCTATCCACCAGTGAGAGCATTCTTGGAATTAGGCTGCCCTGTATGTACGCTGCTACTGCCATGCCTTTCCAGACAAGCTAGGCTCCTGATCCTGTGACCTATCTATCTGATCTGCTCCTCAGCAACTAGGAGGCTTAGATACTGTGCACTGGATTGCCTGGTTGCCCACACTAGTCTACACTGGAGACTGGAGTTGAGCTCATGTCCTACTGGAGCTGAGTTCACTTCCCATAATCTTATCCCTTTAGTCCTTCATTACTGTACCATGGCACCAAGGTTTCACCACATCTCCAGCATGGGCCCACCCACCAGGGCAACAACAGTTCCCTCTTTTCTATGCCCAAAGCTCATGAAGTATAATCTCACAGTCTCATTCCTCTGATTTGAATTGAGGGCATAGAGCTGGGAGTCTCAGAAGGTCAAGGTAACTGGAGCTTTTAGGAAAGAATACCAGAGAAGAGCTGCAGGGAGAGCCTCAGAGTTCTGCAGAGGGTCACCCTCAAGTCTTCACCTGGGTACCTGATGAGTGCATGTGATGGAAGAAACCACTCAAGGTCAGAAAGTAAATTCCAAAGGGGAACAGAGACAACAATATTCAGGATTCACACAGGGCTGGAAAGCTCATGCTTATACCGCCAAAGTGGAAAGAATTCATATTTACTGAGGTATCAGTAAGAATACTTTTTATATACTCTAAATACTCCAGTTAGAACATAGGCGTTGTCAGGTATAGTTTTTTAAAAAGCAAGACCTAACTACATGCTGCTCAAAAGAAACCAACTTTAAATAGAGAAATAAATAGATTCAATAAAGGGTGGTATACACACACACACACACACACACACACACACACACATATCTAAAGAAAGCAGGAGTGGCAACGTTAACATCAGAACAAGTAGGTTTCTGAGCAAAGAATATTAGCAGAGTTAAAGAAGTTTATTCCATAATGATAAAAGTGTCATCTCAGCAAGAGGACATAAGAATCCAAAATGTTTATGTACTTAATAACAGAGTGTCAAAGTACATAAAGAAAAAACTGATAGAAATGGAAATGCAAGAATAAATGGGCAAATTCACAATTACAGTCAGAGATTTCAATATTACTTTCTCAATAACTGATTACATGATAAAGAGAAAATCAGTAAAGATAGAGAATTAAATAATACCATCAACTAACTTAACCTAACTGATGTTTATAGTACACTTACTCTGGCAGAATACACATTCTTTTAAAGTACACATAGAACATTTACCAATCAAATCATTTATCTTTTCTGACCAAACGTACATAAATTTAGATAAACACCAAGCCAGATGCACTGGCTCATACCTGTAATCCCAACAGTTTGGAAGACTGAGGTGGAAGGATCACTCGAGGCCAGGAGGTCAAGACCAGCCTGGGCAACTTTGTGAGAACCTCCCCTTTCCAAAAAAAAAAGTAAGATTTTTTGTTTTGTTTTGAGATAGAGTCTTGCTCTGCCGCTTAGACTGAAGTACAGTGGCATGATCTTGGCTCACTCCAGCCTCCACCTCCTGGGTTCAAGTCATTATTGTGCCTCAGCCTCCCAAGTAGCTGGGATTACAGGCATGTGCCACCATGCCCAGCTAATTTTTTTTCTGTGTTGTATATTTTTAGCAGAGACAGGGTATCACCATGTTGGCCAGGCTGGTCTCAAACTCCTGGCCTCAAGTGATCCTCCCACCTTGATTTCTCAAAGTGCTTGGATTACAGGCATAAGCCATGGCGCCCAGCCAAAAAAAAAGTTTTTTAATTAGCCGGGTGTAGTTGCACATGCCTATAGTCCCAGCTACTCGGGAGGCTGAGGCAGGAGAGTGCCCTCAAGAGTTTGAGGCTGCAGTGAGCTATGATTGGGCCTCTGCCCTTCAGCCTGGGTGACAGAGTGAGACCCTTCTAAGAAAGAAAGAAACAAGAAAGGAGAGGAAGGAAGAAAGGAAGGAAAGAAGGGATAGAAGGAGGGAAGGCAGGAAGGAAGAAAGGAAGGCAAGCAGGCCCAAAAGATAAAGGAAAATCCTCCAGTATTTGGAAATTTAACAAAACACTTCTAACTAACCCACTGCCCTCTGCACACAATAGCAATGATAATTAGAAACTGTTTGAACTGAATGAAAATGAAAATACAACATATCAAACTTTAGAGATGGCAAGTTAAGCAGTATTCAGGAGAAATGTACAGTTCTAAATGCCTATGCTAGAAAAGAAGAGAGGCTTCAAATCAGTAACTTTGTGTTCCCATTAAAGAAACTAAAAAAAGAACAAATGAAACCTACAATTTACTCAAAAAAATATTAATAAATATGAATGTACTTATATCTATTAAAGAAATTTAATGTATAGTTAAAAATCTTCCTGAAAAAAAAATCTTCCTGAAGGAAAACTCCAGATCTAATGATTTCACTTGGGAATTTCTACTAAATATGTAAGGAGGAAATAATAAATTTCACATAAACCTTTTTCAGAGTTGAAAGAGCGAGAATACTTCCCAACTTATTCTATGAAGCTAGAATTATACTGATACTAAAACCAAACAAAGACATTAACAAGAAAAGAAAATCCCCCAACAGCCTTTATGCAAATGCCAGCAAAAAATTCTTTAAAACCTTTTAGCAAATCAAATTTAACATTATATAAAATAGATAAGACTTTAAGTGGATATATTTCAGGAATGTAAGGTTGAGTTAACATTTGAAAACCAATTATCATAATTCACCACATGAACAGAAAAAATTATCCTCTCAATAAATAGAAAGGATACTTTGGACGAAATCCAACATCTATTCACGATTTTAAAGAAGAAAATGTTCAGAAAATTCGAAACAGGTCAAAATTTCCTCAACTTGGCTGGATGTGGTGGCTCACGCTTATAATCCCAGCACTCTGGGAGACTAAGGTGGGCGGATCACCTGAGGTCAGAGTTCGAGACCAGCCTGGCCAACGTGGTGAAACCCCGTCTCTACTGAAAAAAAAAAAAATATACAAAAATTAGGCGGGCGTGGTGGCGCACTGTAGTCCCAGCTATTTTGGGACAACGCCTGTAGTCCCAGCTATTTTGGAAGGCTGAGGCAGGAGAATCACTTGAATCTGGGAGGTGGAGATTGCAGCAAGCCGAGATTGTGCTACTGCACTCCAGCCTGGGCAATAGAGCGAGACTCCATGTCAAAACAAAATTAAATTAAATTTAAGAAATCATTTTAAAGAAGAATGAGACAAAGGTGTCTACTTTCACCATTTCCATTCAAAACTATTATATTCAAAATTATAGCCAAGGTAACAAGTCAAAAAAAAGAAAAGTGATCCATATGGGAAAGGAAAAAAGACAACTCTTCATTTGCAGGCTACCCAATCTCCTACATAGATAATCCTATGGAACCCATAAAAAGCTAGTAGAATAAATGAATTTCATAAGACTCCAAGATATAAGGCCACTAAGAAAAAATCAAGTATATATTTTAGAAATGAATAATCAGAAATTGAAATGTTTTATTGCAGCAAAAAATATATCTATAATATGTTATAATATATAATATAGATTATTCTCACCAATTTTTAATTGTACAGTACAGTATTGTTAACCACGTACACATTGTTATAAAAAGACCTCTGGAACTTTTTCACCTTGCATGAATGTAACTCTATATCCATTGAACAACTGCCTGTTTCCTCCTCCCCTCAGCCCCTGGTAACTACCATTCTACTTTCTGTGAGTTTCATTACTTTAGATACTTCATTTAAGTGGAATCAGGCAGTATTTGTCTTTTTGCGAGAAAGTGAAATTTTAAAAGCATTTACAGCAGGATACACTTGACAAAAGATGTGTAAAGCTTATGAAAAGGTGAGGGTTGAAAAGTGAAAAATATGAACAAAAGATGTATAAAGCTTGTGAACTGAAAACTATAAACATTAATAAAAGAAATTAAAGAAGACCTAAATAAACGGTGAGATATAGCATTTTTATGCATTGTAAAGCTCAATATTGTTAATATGTGAATATTCCCTAAATTGATACATAGATTCAATACAATCTCAGTTAAAACCATAGCAGATATTCTGTAAAAATTGAAAAGCTGATATTTAAATTTGAAAATGTTAAGGACCTAGAATAACCAAAATACCTTTGATAGGAGCAACAAGCTGAGGAATTTACAATTTACTTAGTTTTAAGATTTATTATAAAGTTGCAATAATTGGCCAGGCATGGTGGCTCACACCTGTAATTACAGCACTTTGGGAGACCCAGGTGGGCAGATCACAAGGTCAGGAGTTCAAGACCAGTCTGGCCAACATAGTGAAATCCCATCTCTACTAAAAATACAAAAAATTAGCCGAGTGTGGTGGTGTGCGCCTGTAATCACAGCTACTCAGGAGTCTGAGGCAGGAGAATTGTGTGAACCTGGAGTGAGCTGAGATCGCACCATTGCACTCCAGCCCGAGCGACAATGCGAGACTTCATCTCAAAAAAAAAAAAAAAAAAAGCTGCAATAATCAAGGCAGTGTGGTAGTGAAAAAAATATAGAGAAACAATGATGGAGAAGAATACAAAGTCCACAATTAGATCCACACAAATACCATCAATTAATGTTCAAATACTCCAAAAGTAATCAATGAGGAAAGATGATTTTTTCAAAAAACTGTACTGGAGTAATTGAATATCCATATGTAAAAATATGAACTTCAACCCTTATCTTATGCCATATGAAAAATTAACTAAAAATAGATCATATACCTAAGTATAAGAGATGAAACTAAAAAACTTCTAGAAGAGAACCTGGGAGGAAATCTTAGTGAATGGAATACAGCTTGGATTTGGGAAAGATTTCTGAATAATGATAAACTAAAAATAAAATGTAAAAGAATAACAAATAAATTGGACTTCATCAAAATTAAAAAAAAAAAAACTTTAGCTCTTTGAAAACACTGTTAAGAAAATGAAAAGCCAAAGACTGGGAGAAAATATTTGCAAAAATGTACCCATATAACATCTGACAAAGGAGAACATGTACAACTCTATGTCAGGACAAACAGCTATCCTTAAAAAAAAAAAAAAAAAAAAAAAACTCTGTAAGAAGAAGATGTATGATGCATTTTTAAAAGGCAAAAAGTCTGAACAGATACTTCACCAAAGAAGATGCATAGATGGAAATAAGTACATGAAAAGAGGCTCAGCATCATAAGTCACTAGGGAAATGCAAATAAAAACCACAATGAGATACTGTTACATTCTCACTAGAATGACAAAAATAAAAATAAAAGTTAGTAAGGATATAGAGAAACTGGAATTCTCAGATATTGCTGGTGAGAATGTAAAATGGAACAATCATTTTGGAAAGCAGTTTGGCAGTGTCTTTAAAAAAGTATATACCTATCATATTCCTCTTCAAGGTATTTGCCCCAAGGGAAATGAAAACTTGCATATATATAATGACTTTGGGGTTTTTAAAAATTATTTTATTGTATTGGTTAATTTTTTTCAGTTTATTTTCAGTTGTTTAGAGACCAGGTTATGGGACTGGCTCACTTTTGTACATACAATGACTTTTGTACAAATGTTCATAGCAACTTTATCTGTAATAGCTTAAAATTGGAAATAACACAAATTCTCAGCAATAAGTGAATGGATAAACAAATTGTAGTATATCTATACAATGGACTATTCAGCAATAAAAATAAACAGATGTTTGTTACAAGAAACAATATGAATGATTCTCAAAATAGTTATGCTGAGTGAAAGAAGCCCAGGAGAAAATAGTACACACTGAATCACTTCATATGGAATCACATGCAGGTTAAGCTACAGTGAGTGACAAGAAGTGGATCAATAATTGCCTGTGATGAAGAGGGGTAAGAGGAAGGAGTTACCAAATAGGGTACAATGTAGGAAATTTTTGGCGGGGATGAACTTACTCATTTTCTTGATTGTGATAGTGTCATGGTTACATACATACATACATACAGTCAAATGAACTCTAACTACATATGCAATTTATTGTATGTCAATTACACTTTTTTTTTTTTTAGATGTAGTTTCATTCTTGTTGCCCAGGCTGGAGTGCAATGGTGTAATCTCAGCTCACTGTAACCTTTGTCTCCCAAGTTCAAGTGATTTTCCTGCCTCAGCCTCCCAAGTTGTTGGGATTACAGGCATGCACCACCAAGCCTGGCTAATTTTTGTATTTTTAGTAGAGACAGCGTTTCTCCATGTTGGTCAGGCTGGTCTCAAACTCCCAACCTCAGGTGATCCACATACCTCGGTCTCCCAAAATTACACTTTTTAATAGCTGTAAAAATTTAATTTAAAAAGTTGGAGGTAAGCAAAAACGTCCTATCTTTAAATTCTCTTTGACCACAATGTATCTTTGTAGGATTTAAGACAGAGTAAACAGAATGCGATACTTACTTGAGAAAGTCTGTCTCCCTTTGAATTCTCATTATCTCTGTGCTTGTCAAACACTTCTGGCCACTTATGTGTGCAAAACCGGGGGACTAAAAGTAAGAATATAGGTATATATACAGATAAATACATAGTCAAAATAACATGGTAAAGGTTACGGTATAGTAAAATTCCATTAAAAATCATTACGGGTGAATACACATAGACATGCAAAAAGGAATAATAGACACTATAGACTCTAAAAGAGGGAAGGGTGGGAAAAGTGAGGGTTGAAAAATTGATTGTTGGGTGCAGTGTTCACTATTTGGGTGAAGGGTACCCTAGAAGCCCAAACCTCACCATTATACAACACGTGTAACAAACCTGCACCCCCTTAATCTATAAAAATAAAATATTACGGCTGGGTGTGGTGGCTCACACCTGCAATCCTAGCATTTTGGGAGGCTGAGGTGGGTGGATCACCTGAAGTCAGGAGTTCAAGACCAGCCTGGCCATCATGGTGAAACCCCATTTTAAAAAAAAAAAATTAGCCAGGCGTGATGACACACACCTGTAATCCCAGCTACTTGGGAGGTGGAGGCAGGAGAATAGCTTG
>CAUYQU010025580.1:0-18311 GCA_963574635.1 Cheracebus regulus | reverse complement strand
TTTCTTTCTCCTTTTCTCTCTTTTTCTAAAATCTCTTCCTCTTTCTTTCTCTTTCATTTTTTTCTTTCTTTTGCTGTTTCTTTCTCCTTTTCTCTCTTTTTCTAAAATCTCTTCCTCTTTCTTTCTCTTTCATTCTTTTTTCTTTCTTTTGATGTTTCTTTCTCCTTTTCTCTCTTTTTCTAAAATCTCTTCCTCTTTCTTTCTCTCTTTCATTCTTTTTATTCTAAAAAAAAAAAAAAGATTTTCTTTAGGAGAGTCATGTGTATAGTTTCAGAATACCTGAATAGCTTGAGGAGGAGAAGATACCTGGGTAGCTAGTAGTGTTGTGAAATTAATGTTTTTCTTCTAGAATAAGTTGTTAGGAGAATGAAAGTTCCATTGAATTTTTATAAAGACCAGAGTAATGATTTCTTTCTTCCTTTCTTTTTTTTTTTTTGAGACTGATTCTTGCTTTGTTGTCCAGACTGGAGTGCTGGAGTATAGTGGCCCGATCTTGGCTCACCGGGACCTCTGCCTCTGGGTTCAAGCTATTCTGCCTTAGTCTCCCAAGTAGCTGGGGTTATAGGCATGTGTCACCACACCTGGTTAATTTTTATATTTTTAGTAGAGACAGGGTTTCACTATGTTGGCCAGGCTGGTCTTGAACTCGCAACCTCAGGTGATCCACTGGTCTCAGCCTCCCAAAGTCCTGGGATTACAGGCATGAGCCACTGTACTGGCCTGATTTCTTATTAATATATAACTTATGTAACTACATGGAATAAGACTACCGGTGTGTGTGCCTTCCCCAAGGAACATCAAGGTGATGTTACTACATGATCAGGTGGACAAGATGTCCCAAAGGCAAGATAAAAATTATGTGAACTATAAAAAGGTTATAACTATAAATTATGTGAACTATAAAAAGGTTCCTGTTTTTAAAAATTATGGAAGTTTCTTATTAAGAAATTAAAATATGGGACTTTGTGGTGATGAGGGGTACAGAAGGAAGAAGCCTTTGATTGGAGTGCAACTAGAAGGGAATAAAGAGAAAGCTAAAAAATTTAGACACAGAATGATTGTCATAGAAGGATAGTTGTTTTTGTTTTGTTTTTTTTTTTCTGAGATGGAGTTTTGCCCTTGTTGCCCAGGCTGGAGTGCAATAGCGTGGTCTTGGCTCGCTGCAACCTCTGCCTCCTAGGTTCAAGTGATTCTCCTGCCCCTGCCTCCCGAATAGCTGGGATTACAGGCATGTACCATCATGCTCAGCTAATTTTTGTATTTTTAGTAGAAACAGCGTTTTATCATGTTGACCAGGATGGTCTCCAGGTGATCTGCCCGCCTCAGTCTCCCAGAGTGCTGTGATTACAGGCATAAGCCACCATGGCCAGCTACAAGGATAGTTTTAAAGGCTTATAATGTGGAACTATTTTGAACATAGGGAACTTTTGATGAAATAATAGAATCTGAAGGGAAAAGATGGTTAACCTGTTGGCTCAAGAAAAAATTCTTTTTGTTCCTTAGATTTATTTATTTTTACTAATTATGGGTTTTTTATTTTATAGGCTCTCTTCTTGGTATCTTACATTGTTACATTAACACTCTCTTAGTGTGGGCAAGGGGATCTGAAGGGATGAAAACACAGCTTAATCTTTAGTGTTTTTTGATCAGGAAGGGCTTGGTCAGAGCTGTTTAATAAAATACTGAGTTTGTGAATTTTTGTTTTTGTTTCTGAGACAGGGTCTTATTCTGTCATCTGGGCTGGAGTGCATGAACAGCTCACTGCAGCTTCTATCGAACTCATGGGCTCGAGTGATTCTCCCACCTCAGCCTCCTGAGTAGCTGGGATTGCAAGAATGAATCAACATGCCTGGCTAATTTTTTTTTTTTTTTTTTTTTTTTTAGAGATAGGATCTCACTGTGTTGCCCATGCTGGTGAATTAAAAAAAATATATATATATAGCAGATTCCTCACTTTCTGCTTTGCTTTATATCTGTATATTGAGGCCAGGCTCAGTGGCTCGTGACTATAATTCCAGCAGTTTGGGAGGCCGAGGTGGGAGCATTGCTTGAGACCTGGCATTCCAGACCATCCTGGGCAAAATACTGACACTCTTGTCACTCCAAAAAATTTAGAAATTTAGCTGGGCATGGTGGCACGTACATGTGGTCCTCGCTACTCGGGAGGTGGAGGTGGAGGATTGCCTGAGGCAAGGAGGTTGAGGCTGCAGTGAGTTATGATGGCGCCACTACATCTCAGCCTTAGTGACAGAGCGGGATCCTGTCTCTCCAAAAAAAAAAAAGGAGCTCGAATATTTGAAGATACAACAACCATTCAATAATGGAGAACCCTAGTACTTCTTAAAAAATTGTAATTTATGTTTTGATGAGAAAAGCAGGTGTTGTGATTTGCTGTAAACACAGTGTTTAAAGGTAAAGAACAAAAATATGTCTGTAAGTTGTTTAAGTTATTTAAACATGAGACAGCATAATGTAAGATGTTATGAATATGAGATAGCTATGCATTAATTTTAACTTGAGTTTTCGGTTCAGAACACAGTTGCCTAGTAATAAGCATGTAAATCAAGTCCTTAAAATCTAGTTTAGGGGAAAGTTGTTATGGCATTGCAAGATGCCCCGTACCTGCCCATCTTGCATATTTCTTGCCTTTTTCCTAGAATCAGCCATTTCTCTGAAGACCTCTGGTCCTTTTATTTTGAGAATGATGCAAGAAGCCACAGCTGAGTGCTAGGTGTGTTTGTTGCTGCTAGCATGTCATTTTTACTGACAGCCAGGAAATACGTGTGTGTGTATAATATCAAACAGTGTATATACACATCTGTAATATTTCTATATAACCACTTTTATATATTTGTGGTAAACTAAAAATGACTTCCTACTGATGTCTCCATGTCTAATCAGTGGGTTCATTCTAGCCCCCTTCTCTTGCTTATCTGTAAAATTTCACTCCAACATTGAGAAACCAGGTGCCTACTATCCACCATTCAGTTACTTAAATTGTTTTATTCCAGTGTACATGTAAAACAGCATCAAGTTTTTTAACTCATACCCCTAAGGAAAGAACTTTATCTACTTTTGTGCAGTTCCTTTTGCCTATTTTTCCTTTTGCAATTAAAAAAAAATTATTTTTAAATTTTTTGTAGACGCAGCCTTACTGTGTTGCCCAGGCTGGTCTCAAACTCCCAGCCTTAAGTCATCCTCCTGCCCTGGCCTCCCAAAGTGCTGGGATTATGGGTGTAAACTACCATGACCAGCCTCTTCTGCCTGTATTCTTATAGACTCCACTGATTTCCAGAGTGACTTATGTCAGCATCCCCCCCACCCCAGCCCCCCACCGAACCTGTTCAGTGAGGTCATTTCATGTATTTGTAATACTGTTAGATTCTTGTCACATCTGCTTTCCATCCTGGGCTCTTGCCCCTGCACAGTGGTATTTTTAAATTTGCATACACTGGAGTTCATGCTTTTCATTGCAAAGACCAGTGGGTTTTGATAAATGCGTAATGTCATATATCTACCATTATAGTATTACTATATACAAAATAGATTTGACTTAAAAGCATTGTCTGTCCTTCACCTATGGAATTCTCTCTCCCCTTCTGCTCCAGACAATCACTATCTATGGTTTTGACTTCCAGAATGAAATCATTCAGTATGTGGCTTTTTCATACTGGCTTTCTTTCATTAGCAACGGATATTTAAGATACATTATGTTTTATCATGGTTTGATAACTCATTTTTTTTTTCAAGGCAGGGTTTTGCTCTGTTGTCCAGGCTAGAGTGTGGTGACATGATGATAACTCACTGCAGCCTTGACCCCTGGGGATCAAGTGATCCTCCTGCCTCAGCCTCCCAAGTAGCTGGGACTATTGGTGTGTGCCACTACACCTGGCTAATTTTTTGTTTTTTCTAAAGATGGGGTCTTCTTTTTTGTTCAGATTGATCTTGAACTTTTAGTCTCAAATGATCCACCTGCCTTGGCCTCCCAAGTACTGGAATTACAGGCATGAGCCACTGGACTCAGCCCTGATTTCCTTTTATCACTGAATAATAGTACATTGTATGGATGTCTCACAATTTGTTCATCCTTTGTTCTGTTGAAGGACATCTTGTTTTTTTTCCATTTTGGGACAATTATGAATAAAACTACTATACACATTCACTTGCAGGACTTTTTATGGACATAAGTTTTCCACTCATTTGGGTAAATACCTAGAAATGTGATAGCTGGATCCTATGGTAAGGACATGTTTAACTTTGTAAGAAACTGCTAAACTGTCTTCCAAAATGACTGTGTCATTTTGCATTACCACCAGCAAAGAACGAGAATTCCTGTTTTATATCCTCATCAGTATTTGCTAATGTTAGTCTTTGGATTTTAGCCTTTCTAATAGGTAGGCAGTGGTCTCTCATTGTAGTTTTAATCTGCAGTTTGATTATGATGTTGAGTAGTTTTTTAAGTGCTTATTTGCTCTGTGTGTGTGTGTGTATTTTTTTTTTTTTTGGTGAGGTGTCTGTTCAGATCTTTCGCTCATTTTAAAAATGGAGTTTTCTTATTGAGTTTTTAGAATTATTTGTATATTTTAGATACAAGTCTGTAATCAGACTTGTATTTTGCAAATATTTTCTCTGTGTTTTCATTCTCTTAACAGTGTCTTTCACAGAGGACAAGTTGTTAATAGAATACTAGCTTAATTTTTTCTTTGAAGGATCATGAATTTGGAGTATCTAAAAACTCATTGCCAAACCAAAGATTATATTTCATCCTTTTTGAATTGGAGTATTTTCAATATTTTATTTATTTCTTGCATTTAAAAAATTATTATTATTTTGAGACGGGTTTTGCTCTTGTTGCCCAGGCTGGAGTGCAATGGCGTAATCTCGGCTCACCGCAACCTCCGTCTTCCAGATTCAAGTGATTCTCCTGCCTCAGCCTCCCAAGTAGCTGGGATTACAGGCATGTGCCACCCTCCCCCAACCCCGCCAGCTAATTTTTTGTATTATTAATAGAGCCAGGGTTTCTCCTTGTTGGTCAGGCTGGTCTGGAATTCCTGACAGCAGGTGATCCACCTGTCTTGGCCTCCCAAAATGCTGGGATTACAGGTGTGAGCCACCACGCCTGGCCTAAAAACCTATTTTTGTAATACTGAGTAGATTTTGGGTAATGTTACGGGAGATTTTTTTTTTTTTTAAGTAGAAGATGTGTCTTCCTATGTTTCCCAGGCTGGTCTTAAACTCCTGTCCTCAAGCAGTCCTCTTGCTTTGGCCTGCCAAAGTGCTGGGATTACAGGTGTAAGCTACCATGCTTGGCCTGAATTGGAGTATTTTCTACATTCTAATAACATTCATTTTATAATTCTTGCAATATTGTCTACATTCTTATAACAATCAAGAAAAAGTCATTAAGTCCACTCTATTTCTAAGACTTCATGGCACAAATCTTTTAAAAATACCCAGTGCAAATGTCATTTTAGTTAAAACCTGCTTGCTTCCTGAAATGCTTCTGGTATCGTTTCCTAATTTTTGTTTCAGATTCAAATTTTGGTTTTGAATTTACTTTACCAGTTTACACATGATTATATTTCTGCCTGCTTTCCATTTACCTGATTATTTCCTTTTTTTTTTTTTTTTTTTGGAGACAGAATCTTGCTCTGTCACTCTGTCGCCCAGGCTGGAGTGCAGTGGCTTGATATTGGCTCATTGCAAACTCTGCCTCCTGGGTTCAAGGGATTCTCATGCCTCAGCCTCCTGAGTAGCTGGGATTACAGGTGTGTGCCACCATGCCCAGCTAATTTATTTTGTAATTTTAGTAGAGACAGGGTTTTGCTTTTTTGGCCAGGCTGGTCTTGGACTCCTGGCCTCAAGTGATCTGCCCACCTCTGCCTCCCAAAGTGTTGGGATTACAGGTGAGAGCCACTGGCCTGGCCTGATTATTTCCTATATCCTTTTTGCTGTTTCTGTTTTTGCTATTTCTTTATGGCCAGAATGGTTTATAATAGAATCACTAAACTTTCCTTCTCTTCTTCGATAGCCTACCTAAATTCAGATGAGAAATGTCTTATATTTTGCATCTGTTTTTTCTTATTTTAAACATTTTTTGTAGCGACATCATCTCACTATGTTGCCCAGGCTGGTCTCAAACTCTTGACCTCAAAGGATTCTCTCACATTAGCCTCCCAAAGGCGTGAGCCTGTGTGCCCAGCCCTTTTTGTTGTTGTTGTTGTTAAGAAAGCAGAGAACATTTATTAAGAAAAATACCTGAAGTGCCTAATAATGGCCTATGATTTTTGTTAAGTGTACAACTTAACAGAAGTATTTGATGGAATGATTTCTTCTGCTGGAACTTATACTGGAATTGTTCTTTACTTTTTTGTTGTGCTCATTAAGATTAATTGATTCTGGTAATAGGGATTATTAATTTTAAACAAGTACTTTAAAAAAACTACTTGGAGGATTTAATGCCAAGCATCAGTGCTTAAACTGGTATAGTTGCTTAATATTTTATATATTTGAAGCTATATTAATATTTTATAGTTCACAATATTAGCATTGCTAAATAGGTTATACATATCTCGATTGGACTTAAATTGTAAACTCATTAATTAAGATACATTATGTTTCTTTAACTTTTTGTTTACCTGTTTACTTTTTTTGATATACTTGGTAAGGATACCATGCTGAGAGATGTGGTTGGTTAAAACAGATATCCTGGGGGAGGAAGACAACATTTGCTGAACTGTATAATTTTTGGTAGGCTTCTTAGTAGTTTAAATGGGAAGAAAATTTTAAAAATTGGCAGATAGAAAGGAGGCTTTTAGATTATAAAATATTATGATAGGAAATTTGAATCTGCCTTGAGGGCAGAGAAGTAAAATATATAAGCAGGCGCGCGTGTGTGTACGTATGTGTGTGTTTGTGTTATTGAAACATGAGGGAAAAGTGTCTGGAAAAAGGGAGGAGGAAGAAAACTGGTAAGAGGCATGAAAAGCTTATGTGGGCATTTTTGACACTGCTAAGAACAGCATCGGGGTGTAGCAGGCAGTAGATATGCAGATCTTGTATATTCTGGGAGTTGGATACTTAGTAGTTCTAAGTGTGTGGGTTGGTATGGATGGAGGTGTATGGTGATAGGAAAGTATAGAATACATTTCAGTTAAAGGAGTGTCATGCTTGGACAGCATTGTATTTGACTGAGCAAACTTTTAACCAAAATACGTTAGGGTCACAGGATAAACAGTGTTCAACTTTCTCTAAAGAATAGAATCTACAGGTTTGAGGAGTAGAGGAAGAAACAACCCAAAATTAAAACTGTAAACCTTTGTTTCAATACAGCTTATGTTTATAAGTAAAAATAGCATAAATTATTCACACATTTGCAGATACTTTTACCTAGATCTAAATTTTAGTGCTACCCCATAATAATTTTAATTAATTTTTTTCAGAGAATTTACTTGATTTATTTTTATCCTTTCTGTGAAGTTTAAATTTCATCTTTTTAAATGTAAATTATTTCATGATTTCATTTCTGCGTTCTCAGCACATTTAAAAAAATTGATAACACTATGTTTTTAATTGTTTACAATCTGATGTTTTGAAGTATATATACATAGTGGAATGGCTAAATCTAGCTAATTAACAAACGCATTACCTCACATAGTTATCATTTTTGTCCTGAAAGCACATATCCACTTTCTGCAGTTTTCAAGAATACAGTGTATTGTCATTTACGGCAGTCACCTCCTGTACCTCTTGATACACCTTTATTCCTCCTATCTGATGTAATTATGTGTCCTTTGACCAACATCTCAGCATTTTTCCCACAGGCACTCAGCTCTGGTTACCACTATTTCACGCTCAACTACTTTTCTTTTTTTTAAGATGGAGTTTCGCTCTTGTTGCCCAGGCTGGAGTGCAGTGGCGCGATCTCGGCTTATCGCAACCTCAGCTCTCCGGGTTTAAGCGATTCTCCTGCCTCATCCTCCCAAGTAGCTGGTATTACAGGCACGCAGCACACACCCGGCTAATTTTGTATTTTTAGTAGAGACAGGGTTCCTCCATGTTGGTCAGGCTAGTCTGGAACTCCCGACTTCAGGTGATCTGCCCGCCTTGGCCTCTGAAAGTACTGGGATTACAGGTGTGAGTCATCACACCCAGCCTCAACTTCTTTGAGATCAGTTTTTTAGATTCTACATATGAGAGAAACCATCTGGTGTTTGTCTTTCCATGCCTAGCATATTTCATTTAATATAATATCCACTGGGTTCATTCATGTTGTTGCAAAAGGCAGGATTGCCTTCTTTTTTTATGGCTGAATAGTATTCCATTATGTGTATGTGTGTATGTATATACACATGTATCCTTTGATGGACAGTTAGATTAATTCTATGTCTTGCCTATTTTGAATACCGCTGCAATAAACATGAAAGTACAGATATGTCTTCAACATACTGTTTTTATTTCCTTAGGATATATGCCCAGTAGTGGGATTGCTGGATCATATAGTAGTTCCATTTTTTAATATTTTGAGGAAGTTCCGTATTGTTTTCCATTATGGCTAATTTTCATTAACACTAATAGTATATAAGCGTTCCCCTTTCTCCGCATTCTCACCAGCTTATCTTTTGCCTTTTTGATAATACTCATTCTAATGGGAGAGGTGCTTTCTCATTGTGGGTTTGATTTGCATTTCCCTGATTAGTGTTGTTGAGCATTTTTTTCTTATACCTGTTGGCCGTTTGTGTCTTCCTTTGAAGAACATCTATTCAGGTCTTCTGCCCATTGTTTAATTGGATTATTTGGGTTTTGTTTGTTTTTTTGTTTGTTTGTTTTTTTGCTGTTGAGTTATTTGATTCTTTATCTTTTTTGGATGTTAGCCCCTTGTCAGCTGTATAGCGACATGCAAAGGAATGAAGCTAGATCCTTCTCTCTCACCATAAAGAACAATCATTTCAAAATGGGATTAGAGAATTAAATATAAATTCTAAAACTATGAACCTGCTATAGAAAGAAAATATAGGGGAAAATGCTTCATAACATTGGTCTGGGCACATGACTTCGAAAGCACAGGCAACAAAAGCAAAAAAAAACAACAAAAAAAAGCAACAGGCAAATGGCATTATTATTTTCTTAATAAAAAATTTTATTAAAAGCATTCAGAATTTTAACAAAACAACTGTAGCTTTTTGTTTTTGCAATTACAGAGTGGTATTTAGTTAACAGAAAATTATTTCATATAAGCTGCATAGAGACAACTGAAGATGAAGAAACTACCATCTCCATATGTAACTGATTTGTTCTGTGCACCAAATACCTTGAAATTCCATGCCGTTTTATAGCCACCATATTATCCCAAGAAGGTTAGTGGCTATTGAAAATACCACCAGGACAGGGCTATCTGAAGACGCGTTCGGTAGTGTATTAACTGTACAAAAAAAGGGAAACACTGTGCAGTTTGAGAACAAATCTTACATAGCCTTACATTTCAGTTTTTTCTTCAAAAGGAGTGAGTTGTGTACAGGAGGGTTAAATGCTTTATGGACAAAAAAATCCTAGAACCAACTGATTTGTCATCATCTTCGTGTTTATCTTTATTTTCCTCCTCATCCTCCATTTTCCTCCTCTTCCTTCTGCTTCTTGCCTTTTTTTCAGCCGAATGACCCCTGCTTTTTTGGAGCATCAGGCTTTCCCTTAGCTTGGTATGCAGCAGCATCCTTCTTGTATCTTTCCTTCAGCGTCACAACCGTCTTTCCATAGCATTGCTTGTCATCTGCAGCAGTGTCGTCTGCATCTCTCCCAGTTTCTTTGCGACATATCCAGTGGATAGGCCAGGATGTTCACCTTTTATTTTTGGCCCAACTCAGAATGGAACGAGAAAAAGGCGAAACAAGGGAGGCCTCTTGGGTGTCTTGGGATCTTTGAACTTCTATTCTGTTGAACCTTTAGGAGGGTTGTAGGCTTTCATTTCTCATTCATAATGGGCCTGGTTTGTCTTTGCCTGTCTTCACATTTTCCCTTTTCTTTAGCAAACATGGTTTTCCACCCCTTTAGCACTTCATAGAAGACCCTGAGAAGCTGACTGAAGCATCTGGGTGCTTCTTCTTGTGCTCCTCCTGGCAAGTTTGCACAAAGAATGCGTATGATGACATTTTGCTTCGTGACTTCTTTGGATCTTTGCTCATGTTTGGTTATTTTTCTTCAGCAAGGCACAGAGTTGCTCAGTGCCTGTCTGGCTCACACTTGCCCTGGCATTGTTTCTGTGGAGCTCAGTGTACTGCCGACACATGGGATTATATCAAACTGAGATGCTTCTGCATGGTAAGGGAAACAGTCAACAGAATGAAGAGACGACCTACGTAATGGGGAAAATATTTGTAAACTATACATTTAACAGGGGGTTAATATTTTCATTCTTTCTGAATCTATAATTTATAATAAGCTTTTTTCTTTCATTTTTATGTGGCTCTTCCTTGACCTTGGATTGTCACATGTAGTTCCTGCTATGTGGCTTTCTGTATGTTTATAATTTTAATAGTTTATCTTGGGGCTTCCCAACCTCTTTCCCCACCCTTCACCCTGGTATTGACTAGAAATCTGTCTTAGCTCTTATTCTTTATCACATTGTGTTCACTCTTGCTCATTTTACCTGCCTTGGTATCTAACTACCTTTTTTATAGAGATACCTTTTGACTACTTCTCCATCTCCTTTGCCCTCCTGCTTCTCATTGCCTTTAACTAAAACCCTAGATTGGATGTCTCATGTTGAACCTAGTGAAACCAACTTCCTGATCTTTCTCCCTAACTCCTTCGTACTTATCTGTGCAGTCACTGGGGAGGATGTTGTCATAAAGTCTGGCAGTGAAAGAGATTGAACGTGGACTGGCCTTTAACCCATTGTTGTTTCCCAGCCCCATAGTTCCTCTCCCACTGGTGTGAAACCATATAGCTCACTTGTTATTCTTCATCCTTCTTTTCTCCATTCTTATGGATAAATGTCTAACTAACTATAATGTGTCTGAGCTGATGTCACCTTCTGAAAAGTAGCTGCATATTCCCTCACTCATCTCTGTATCTTCAGAGATATTTCTTAAGTTATTTTATTACTTCCCTGGAAAAAACAAAACCAAAAAAATCACCTGAGGATAAGCATTTCAGTGTAAAATTTTGAAAAGTTGTGAAAAATTAGTATAGGTAAAGGATCAAAGCATGTAGTGTCCTGGTAATGCATGAAAATAATGACTGAATGTCAGAAAGGTCAGAATTCCTGTTTACTGTGATGAGAAAGACCATGGGGTGAGCATATTTGGCAGAGCTTGGGTAGGGTAGAGATGGCAATACATTTTGGATATGATAAATTTGAGGTATTTATTGGACCACCAAGTAGATTTGGTTGTTATGTATCAATAGTCGTTTTTAATCTAGAAGAATCCCACTCCCTTGATGGTACTTTTTTGAAGAGTTCAGGTCTGTTTTCTAATAGAATGCCTCACATTGTGGATTTGTTTGATTGTTTTCTAATAATTGCTTAAGGTGAAATGTGCTTTTGACAAGAATACAACATAGGTGACATTGTGTGTCTCTTACTCCATCACATAGGAGACATATCTTATCAGGTTGCATTAGTGCTGTTAAGTTTGATCATTTGGTTAAGCTTGTGCTTGCTGCCAAATCTCTCCATTTTAAGGTATTTTTCCCTATTTAATATTAGCAAGTAGGCTGGGCACGGTCGCACCTGTAATCGCAGCACTTTGAGAAGCACAGGTGGGTGGATAACAGCCCAGGAGCTTAAGACCAAGCTGGGCAACATGATGAAACCTCATCTCTACAAAAAATACAAAAATTAGCAGGGTGTGATGATGTACACTTGCAGTTCCTGTCACTTGGGAAGCTAAGGTGGGAAAATAGCTTGAGGCCAGGAGGTGGTGGTTGCAGTGACTCCACATTGTTCGGCAGCACTCCAGCCTGCGTAACAGAGTGAGACTGTGTCTCAAAAATAAATAGCTGGGTGTAGTGGCTCATGCCTGTAGTCCCAGCATTTTGGTAGGTTGAGGTGAGCAGATCACCTGAGATCAGGAGTTTGAGACCAGCCCGGCCAACATGGCGAAACCCCGTCTCTACTAAAAATGCAAAAATTAGCCAGTCATGGTGGCTCATGCCTGTAATCTCAGGTACTTAGGAGGCTGAGGCAGGAGAATTGCTTGAATCCAGGAGGCAGAGGCTGCAGTGAGCTGAGATTGCACCACTGCACTCCAGCCTGGGCAACAGAGTGAGACTCTGTCTCAAATAAACAAACAAACAGTGGACAAATGTGTTAGGATACCTAATAACTTTTAAGAAATGTTTTTATTCTCTTTATGTATTCAGTATCATAAACTTGAAAAACAATTCTTTTAACAGTTTTATAATACAAGAGTTGTTTCTTACATAATCAGAAGTTTAGAAAGGTGCTTGTCAGAATAAAAAATAAGGAACAAAATGAAGTTGAGACAGTGCGGAAATGCAGCGAGAGAGGGCAGTGGTAAAGCCAGCCTCAGTGGCTGTTGGTTGTTGTGTTTGCACGTGTTTAGAGGGCGATGCTGAACACAATCTTGATGTATAAAACTTTTCTGGTTCTTTATAGCTGTTAAAAAAAAAGTTTTGCTTCTAAAATTATAAGCAACATTATATTCTTATTTCAGCGATCTTGGTTTGAGTTAATGATTTTTTTTCTTTTTTTTTTTTTACAGATTTAAATGTGATACTGGTATAGATCTCCTTGTTCTAAGGTAATGTTTTATTTTTTTGAAACTGTATTTTATTAAATTTGTTTCAAGTAGTTGGTCTAAAAAGTAAATTTCAGTTACTAAAATTCTATCAGTGGCTAATTGACTTACCACCTGGCCTTATAGGCTTTATCTGTTACAGAGAATATTGTTATCCTCAGGAGAATGATGATTACTACACCTGTAGTGTACAGTAATATGCTCAGTACTTGTGTGTTGAAGAAAATTAGTAGGTTGTTATGGAACCTCAGGTTTACACATTTTTGGTAAATCTCAGTTTGCCCTAGGATCCTTGAGCATTGGGTTGAATGCATTTGTTTCCTAGGGCTGCTATAACAAACACTACAAACTGGGGTGCTTAAACAGAAGAAATGTATTTTTATTCTCTCACTGGTCTGGAGACTAGAAGTCAAAAATCAATTTTGGCAGTGCTGTGCTCCCTCAGAAGGCTCTAGGGGAGAATCCTTCCTTCCTTACCCCTTCCTGGCTTCTGGTGGTTAACAGCAGTCCTTGGTGTTTTTCGGCTTTTAGCTGCTTCACTCCACTCCAGTTTCTGTCTCTGTCTTCAGATGGTCTTCTCCCTCTGTAGCTTTCTTCTGCGTAAATCTCCTTCTCCTTTCTTTCTTTTTTTTTTTTTTTTTGGAGACAGAGTCTCACTCTGTCACCCAGCTTGGAGTGCAGAGGTGTGATCTTGGCTCATCACAACCTCAACCTCCTGGGCTCAGGAGATCCTGCCTCAGCTTCCCAAGTAGCTAGGACTACAGGTGCAAGCCACCACACCCAGCTAATTTTTATAATTCTTGTAGAGGCAGGGTTTTGCCATGTTGACCAGGCTGGTCTCCAACTCCTGGGCTCAGCCTTCCAAAATGTTGGGATTACAGGTGTGAGCCACCATGCCCTTAATCTCCCTGTCCTTATAAAGGCATCAGTCATTGGATTTTGGGGCCCACCCTAATCAAATATGACCTTGTCTTAACTTGATTACATCCGCAAAGACCCTCTTTACAAATAAAGTTACATTCACAGGTCCTGGGGTTAGGACTTGAACTATCTATTGGGGGAACACAATTCATCCACAGATAGGTGAGAACTGGCTCATGCTGTAGTGTCTTGCCCTGTCGCCAGGCTGGGGTGCAGTAGCACAACCTCCACCTCCCGAGTTCAAGCAATTCTCCTGCCTCAGCCTCCCAAGTAGCTGGGACTGCAGGCACACGCCACCATGCCCAGTTAATTTATGTATTTTTAATAGAGACGGGGTTTCACCATGTTGGCCAGGATGGTCTCAATCTCTTGATCTTGTGATCCACCCACCTCGGCCTCCCAAAGTGCTGGGATTACAGCGTGAGCTACTGCGCCTGGCCATTAGCCTTTCTAAGAAGGTGAATGAGATTTGAGGGAGTCATGAAAGGAAGGAAAGTTCTTCTCAACTGTTGTGTCTACCTGGTTAGTGTATATTTACTATTCCAGTTATTGGCTTTGGTTTTGGTCATAAGTGACTGAAAAATGTAGATTACAATTAGAATGAAAGTGTTTTTAGTGTGGCAGTACATATGATATTAGACACATTTGCTTTTTGGGATTTGAAGTAATGTTCTTTAAGTGGCCTATACTGTATGATGCTTGTGAATAAATACCAAATCCAGTTTGCATTAACTTTTTTCTTCATTCCCTTCCTCCATTTAAATGAAACAGCTATCTTCATCCAACAAGCCATAAAGCCATAATGTGGCATAACATCCTTTTTGAGAGGTGAATATTATTGAGTGAAAATGGCTGACAGAAGTGGGAAGATTATTCCAGGACAAGTGTATATTGAGGTGGAATATGATTATGAATATGAAGCAAAGGACAGAAAGATTGTGATAAAACAAGGGGAGCGGTACATCTTGGTGAAAAAGACTAATGATGACTGGTGGCAAGTCAAGCCAGATGAGAATTCCAAAGCATTTTATGTGCCGGCCCAGTATGTGAAGGAGGTCACGCGCAAAGCTCTAATGCCACCTGTTAAGCAGGTAGCTGGTTTGCCAAATAATTCCACAAAAATAATGCAGAGTTTGCATCTTCAGAGATCAACAGAAAATGTGAACAAATTGCCTGAGCTTTCAAGTTTTGGAAAGCCATCGTCGTCTGTTCAAGGAACAGGTCTTATTCGTGATGCCAATCAGAATTTTGGACCCAGTTATAATCCAGGTCAGACTCTCAACCTAAGTCTGGACCTGACCCATAATAATGGAAAGTTTAACAACGACTCACATTCTCCTAAAGTTTCCAGCCAAAATAGGACACGCTTATTTGGTCATTTTCCTGGTCCAGAGTTCTTGGACATAGAGAAAACTAGCTTCTCCCAGGAACAATCTTGTGATTCCGCAGGAGAAGGCTCCGAAAGAATACATCAAGATTCTGAATCTGGTGATGAACTTAGCAGCAGCTCCACTGAACAGATAAGGGTAAGATTAAAAATAGAATGAGGAAACACTTGTACCACCCTAGTAAAAACATTAGTTACGGTTTTTCTTTTAATTGAAATATTTGTAAGAGTTAAGAATTGTTTTGTTTTGTATTTTCAGAGTACATGGGTTCTCTCCTGATTTAAAGAGATAGAAAATATGTGAAATAACTTGTGGAGTTGATAAAGGGTCACTTTTTGGTTTTCATAATTATTTTTATACCATTATAGGACTAGATCTACTTTAAGTGTGGAAACTATTTTTTCCACTCTCTCTATTGACTACGTATAAGGCAGAGGGGATTTACTTAATTTATTCAGTGATGATATTTCTTTTAATAGAAAAGTTTTTACTCTTTTCTACGTGTACCCATTTTGACTTGTTTCCAAGAAGTCTTCAGGTGATAATGGTTATATGAGGAAAGATGTCATTGGAATATTAACTGCTAACTTTTGTCTTAAGTGTCTTAAGTATCCACGCTTGATTTCAGGGAATATTACCCTGGAAAACATTTTCCGTTTTCATGTTTCTTTTTTTTTTTTTTTTTTTTGGTTTTGACGACAAGGTCTTGCTCTGTCACCCAGGCTGTAATGCAGTGGAACAGTCATGGCTCACTGCAGGCTCTACCTCCTGGGCTCAAGTGATCCTCTCACCTGAGCTCCTCTCCAGTAGCTAGTACTACAGGGGTGTGCCACCACACTCAGCTAATACTTTTTAAAAAATTGTTTTTGTAGAGACAGGGTCTCACTATGTTGCCCAGGCTGTTCGCTTCCTGGACTCAAGTGATCTTCCTGCCTTGGCCTCTAGAGAGTTGGGATTATAGGTGTGTGCCACTGCACCTGGCTTTTTTTTTTTTAACCTAACTTTCTTTTGAGATTAGGTCTATGCCTTTTTATTTCTCGAGTGAAGTGAAGACATTTTAAAAGTACATGCATGAAGTTGAAACTTGAATATATTTTGAAAAGTCTAATTTTAAGTGAATTTAAAAATAATGAATTTTTGGTCTGAAGTTCTGTTGTAAGATTATTCATCAAGTCTGTGAATAATTGTGAGGCGTGCCCTTAAGTGAGGTCTGATTGTCATGGAAGTATATTCTTTCTGTAAGTTGTAATTTTTCTTACGACATTTTGGAATGAAAATAGGAAAAAAGGGAGGACTCTCTAGAAAAACTTCTAGTGTTTGAGATTAAGGAAGCTACATTAAGTAGCTCTGTCAGTTTATCATTGTGTGTCTTAATGGGTTTTTATTCAGTCTTTATGTGTTACTCTGACATAGAATATATAGCTATTTTTCTATATATAGCTCCTTAGGGAATTAGTGGGCCTTAGGAAAGACACAGGATTCCATACAGCCATCACCACTGTTTCACCCTTCAAATTACATTTTATATTTATGTACACACACAATCCTATGTTTCTTTCATTACAGTCGTCTTAAATTAAGCTCACTGCCCTGGAGTTCCATGGCTTGTAATCTCTCCTGGGGCCTTAACACTGGAAATCCTTTTAGTTTCTCCAGCCAGCCCTCTTCCTAACTCTCCAAGGCAGCTGTTTTAGACCTTCTCCATTTTCCTTAGTTATCTGATTCACTTACTTTCCTCTGCTCTCGTGAGAAGATAACTTTGCCTTCCACTTTACTGCAAACATGAAAGCCATGGAATGGAAACTACTTCAACTTTGGGGAGCACATAGTTAATAGTACTCACTTTAGATTAGAATCTGGTCCTATATCACTTGTCAGCTGTGTGATAATCGGGGAAAATTACTGAATCTCTGTGTGTTTTAGTTTCTTCATTTTAAAGTTGGAGTCTCAGGGTTCTTGAGGCAGATAATAAATGCATTATATATGTATTCATGCTTAATAAACTACCCCCGTTTTAAGTGGCTTAAAATAGTAAACATTATCGCTTGATTCCTGTGAGTCACTAAATCAGAAGTGGCTTAGTTGGGTGATTCTGAAGTCTAGGGGTGTCTCCCGAGGTTGCAGTTCTAATGAAGGCCCAGGCTGGAGGAGCTGCTTCTGAAGGTGGCTCACTCACGTGGGGCTAGTTGGACCTCTTCTTGGATGCTTGTGTGTTGTTTCTAGCTTTCTCCAGATGGAGTAGAGAGAATGTGGTAGACACTGCATTGTCTTTTATGTCCTCATTTTGGAAATTGCCCACTGTCATATCCAACTGATTGTGCAGTTCAGCCCTCTTCTGTGTGGGAGGAGACTACACAGGGGTGTGCATACCAGGATTTGAGGATCTTTTAGGTGCCCCCTTGGAGACTGGCTATAACAATAAGTATGCCATGAACTATAGCTGCCATTATTATTGTTGTTATCTTATTATTTCCACCATCGGATCTATAAATACACCTGAATCAACAATCCTCTTTTCCCCCAGTACAATGCAAGTGTTTTCTGTTCAATCCAAGAGCATTTTCTTCTTTTTTTTTTTTTAGAAAAAGAAAAGGAGAAAGAGAGCAAAAGAATGAAAAAAAGAATGAAAGAGAGAAAGAAAGAGGAAGAGAAAGAGGGAGAGAGAATGGGATTCTTGTTTTATTGCCCAGGCTAGAATGCAGTCTAAAAATGGGTATTAAAAACCTCTTTTAGAGAGATCCAAGATGGCCGATTAGCAACAGCTCAGGAATGTAGCTCCCAGTGAAAGCGCAGAGAACAAGTGGACGCCACACTTTCCGACGAATTTTTATTGCCCACAGACCGGGAGATTCCCGGCAGAGGAGCCACACGGGTCGCCAGCGCGACTCTTTAGGCCGGCGCAGCGCTTCTCAGTGTGGAGTGTACGGGACTGAGTGCCCTTTTAGTTGGGCTCCGCTGGTCCCATCCACACAAGGAGAACAGCAATTGGAAGCGCTGAGGACTGAGAACAAGCACAGCTGAACCCGAGAAAGCCCAGCTCTGTAGGGAAGGGGCACCCCCTAAAGGAAAACTAAGAAACAGAAAAAACTTCATCACCAACAAGCCAGACGTCCACTCAGAGACCCAATCTGAAAGTCGGCAATTACAAAGACGACAGGTGGATAAATCCACAAAAATGGGAAGAAACCACTGCAAAAAGGCTGAGAACACCCGAAATCAGAATGCCTCTCCTCCTACAGGGGAT
>CAUYQU010025579.1:0-48224 GCA_963574635.1 Cheracebus regulus | reverse complement strand
GTTTTTAATACCCATTTTTAGACTGTATTCTAGCCTGGGCAATAAAACAAGAATCCCATTCTCTCTCCCTCTTTCTCTCCCTCTTTCTTTCTCTCTTTCATTTTTTTTTCTTTCTTTTGCTGTTTCTTTCTTTCTCCTTTTCTCTCTTTTTCTAAAATCTCTTCCTCTTTCTCTTTCATTCTTTTTTTCTTTCTTTTGCTGTTTCTTTCTTTCTCCTCTTCTCTCTTTTTCTAAAATCTCTTCCTCTTTCTCTCTTTCATTCTAAAAAAAAAAAAAAAAAAAAAACTTTAAAAACAAAAAAACTTGTGTGCCTGCTGTATGTCCTCACTTGAGAAATGTTAATTCAGATATTTTGGGGCAGAGTAGGGATGGTCAATGACTATGAAAATATAATTACATGAAATGAATTAGATCTAGTATTTGACAACACAGTGACTACAGTCAACAATGATTTATTGTACATTTTAAAATAACTTAAAAAGTATAATGGAAGATTTGTAACACAAAGAAATGATAAATGCTTGAGGTGATACATTCCACATTTACTGACATTGGTAAATATGATTATTACACATTGTGTACCTGTGTCAAAATAGCTCATGTACCCCATGAATATATACATCTATTATGCACCCATAAAAAAATTAAGTTTTAAAAAAGAAAAATGAAAATTTATTTAAAGGGCATTATTAAATACACAGTCATTGCTATATACTCTTTCTTTGATCAAGAGATCATATAATTAAAGTAGCTCTCTCCTGACATCCCCGGAATCCTGACACACGCCTATTCCTCTCTGATGTGCTTCTTGAGAATGCTGCGGTTTCCTTGTCTTTGTGTAATGGTCATACAGCCTAGGTGCTTAATTACTACCATGAAATTGACTTTTAAGAGCAGATTTTGACTTTTTTACAGTGTGTTGATTGAATTATATGCTTTATTACAAAGTCTATTTAGACAAAAAGGATTAATTTAAAATTAAAGTCTTACTAAAAACAGGCATCAAACTTAATACTAAAATGAGACATCACTGTGACTTCCTGGGCAATGCACCACTATTTGCCCTTTCCCAGAGTGAAATTTGGAGTAAGGGAGAAAGAACGCAAGTGAAGAGAGGAGGGGACCAGAGACCTTGCCAAACAGGGCCTGGGTCACCTCAGTGTCCCTTTTCTTTAGAAGTGACTGTTACCATGACATCACGTGACCAGAATCTATCTAATGATTTGGGATCAGGATCCAGATCTGGAAGTAGAGCCAGAGTCAGCTGTCAGCCTCTGGCAAATTCTTTTGGCTTCTTCATCAAAACCCAGAAATTACACAACTTCCCATGTCCCCATAATGTATATGATTTCAAATGTTAATGCATAAAAACATGGGAAAGTTTGCTTGGTTCATTAGATAGTTTCACTAGTGCTTTTGCCAGTGAGTTATTAATTTATCTCTCACTTCAAAGCATTTTCCTGGACACAGCTGTCATCCCACTATCATGAGCCTCTGCTTCAATGGGGGCATTACCTGAGGTATGCAGGGACTTATATAAAGCATCTCCACTGCTAGAGCAGTGGGTCACAGTAGGAGCATTTTGCCCTTTTCCTCATCTCTGGAGAACCTTTGTCAATGTCTTCAGTGGATTTTTGTTGTTCCTACTAGTTGGGGTGATTGCACTATTGGGATCAAGCGGCAGAGGCTAGGAATTAAACATCCTACTAAATTCCACTAAACATCCTAAAATGCACAAGACAGCTGTCCACAATCACAAATATGAATACTGCCAATGTTGAGAAGCCTTATGTACAGAAATATCAAAGAGGCTTTGCCCTGATAATGAAACATCAGAGTGCTAGCTAGCCTCACACTTGGTGCAAAATTATTGCAGTCCTAACTATGGTAAGATGCCAGCAGATGTGTGGGCATCTCTGCCCTGCAATGAGCTGTACTCCATCTCACCTGCGTGCCCTTGCCCAGGCTGCTTTGCCCACCAGGAGGGCCTTAATTCCTCATCTGTCTTCTTCATCTTCTAAGCCCTTCTGTTACTGGAAAAGAGATCTCAATCCAGACCGCAAGAGAGGGCTTCTGGATCTCGCATGGGACAGAATTCAAGGTGAGTCACAGAGCACAATAAAAGAAGCGAGTTTCTTAGAAACTAATCCATTACAGAGTAAGGCATCCTCAGAAAGCAGCTGGAGAAACGCACCATCTTTGTCTTACTTTTTCTTGTATAGGGGTCTTGTCTATGTAAAGACTAAACTAAGCTGTGACTACATGAGGGTGAGCAGACAGCATGATAAAATGTATTGATTTGAAGGAAACTGTCCTTGATTTCGTATGTGAGTACATCAAAGCATAACCATAATTATCTTGAAAGCACATATTGTTATAGGTATTGGGACACCTGGACTTTCTGTTGTTGGAGTTTGTCTTTGCAGGCATGACCGAGCTGCTTCCTTAGCTGTAAACATTTTGGGACCATGGGTGGTAACTAGCAGGGAATGTGTCTCTGGTTTTCAGATGGAGTTGATTTTAAAAAGGTGTCATTCTGGCTCTCCTAGACTCCTGCTTCCCTAACACTTCCAATGCTACTCACCGTCACTTTCTCCAAGAAGACTTTCTTACTGAAGCATGCACAGCTCAGAAAGACATTGTTTTCTTTTGAATGTCTGCAGGTCTTTAATTTTCATGAGGAAATCTTATTCTTAATGATATACTTCATGCCTTTCATCAGTCCTCAGTCTACGTCTTGTTGTTCACCATGTAATTAATTCTTTAAGAAATCTATTATTTCTTTTAATGAAATACGTACCTCCTAAGCCTTTGGTAGGGTTGTGGGTTGAACTGAAATAATATTCAGCATCACAGCCTCTTTCCACTAAATTTTTTCACCACCCACTTTTTCCCAGTATTCTTTCTGTATCTCCTCACCTTTTGTCTTCCAACTTATTTTTTAATACTTCTAATTTTTAAATGATATTGGTGCATTGAGTAAAAAATATAATTGTGTTAAATAGATTCTAATTAAAAATGCTAGTTCTCTGTTCCTTTCCATTCTCACAATATAGTCCCTACTTACCTTGAACTTGGTTCACTGTTTCTCCTGGTATTTATCTTCATAGGTCCAATTATTATTATTATTATTTTTGAGACAGAGTCTTTCTCTGTCACCCAGCTGGAGTGCAGTGACGAAATCTCAGTTCACTGCAACCTCCACCTCCTGGGTTCAAGCAATTCTCCTGCCTCAGCCTCCCGAGTAGCTGGGACTACAAGCATGCACCACCACACCTGCTAATTTTTTGTATTTTTAGTAGAGATGGTATTTCACCATGTTGGCCAGCCTGTTTTTAAACTCCTGACCTCAAGTGATCTGCCTGCCTCAGTCTCCCAAAGTGGTGGGATTAAAGGCATGAGCCACTGTGCCTTGCACATCTAATGAATTTTTAATACAGTTGTCTCTTCATTATCACACTCAGACACCTCTTATCTTTTTTTTAGATTCAAGGAGTACATGTGCAGCATTGTTGCACAAGTGTATTTTCTGATGCTGACATTTGAGCTTCTAATGATCTTGTCATCCAAATTGTGTACATAGTACCTGATAGGTAGACTTTCAACATCTTCTTCCTCTCCATACCCCCCCTTTTTGGAGTCCCAAATGTCTCTTTTTCCCATCTTTGTGTCCATGTGCACCTAATGTCCAGTTCTCACTTATAAGTGAGAACATGTGGTATTAGGTTTCTGTTTCTGCACTGGTTCACTTAGGAGAATGGCCTCCAGTTGCATCCATGTTGCCACAAAACACATTATTTTTTTCCTTTTTATGACTGCTTAGTATTCCATGGTATATATGTACCACACTTTCTTCATGAAATCCACCATTAATGGACACCATTAATTGACTCCATGTCTTTGCTATTACGAATAGTGCTACAATGAACATATGAATGCAGGAGTCTGGTAGAATAATTTATTTTCATTTGAGTATATACCCAGTAATGAGATTGCTGGGTCAAATATAATTATATTATTCATTTTTGGAGCTATCTCCAAACTGCTTTCCATAGGGACTAAACCAATATACTCTCATACCACAATGTATGTGTTCCTTTTCTCCACAGCCCTGCCAGCATTCATCTTTTTTTGACTTTTTAATAATGGTAATTCTGACTGGCGTGAGATGCTATCTTATTGTGGCTTTGATTTGCATCTCTCTGATACTTAGTGATGTTGAGCATTTTTTTGTATGTTTGTTTGGTCCCTTGTTCGGCTTCTTTTGAGAAGTGTCTTTTCATGTCCTTTGCTTGCTTTTTACTAGGGTTATTTGTGGGCTTTTTTTGTTTTTTTGGTTGATTTGTTTACATTACTTATAGAATCTGGTCATAAGTTCTGTGTCAGATGCATAATTTGCAGATAGTTTCTCTCATTCTGTAGGTTGTCAATTTACTCTGTTGATTGTGGGAATTCACTCAAGGTGGTGGCAAAAATAGTAAGGGAAAGCAGTAGAGAAAGTTATAGGATACAGTCCCAAACCCTTTTGGAAGACCTACAGGTTTTTCCTAGTTTCAAAAGAAGTTTTGGCTGAAGACAGTCTAAATTCCCTTTACATTTAGTTAATAAGTAAAGCAAATAACTAGGATATGTGGAGTTTACCTAACTAACTTGTTTGCTTACATAGTCTTAAAACTAACCTTTGGGCTGGATGTCCCTCTCAGTGGGAGGTTGACCAGGGAGATGAAACTGTAATGGTGCTTGCTTTGGGCATCAGAACCTGTGCTTTAATCTTCAACCTCTAGTGATGTTGACTGAAGCCTTTGTCAATTAAAATTTACTGAATAAATGCAAGTCTCTCTGGCTGGTAGGGGCTGGCAGTTGCAACCCTTTACAGCACTCTCTAGGGAGTCTGTAAGCGGCTGCAGACCCTCAGCTGAACTGACAAAGCATAATATCTGTGTGTCAGTGTACTTTATTCATCCATCACTGAGTCAGGGTCTGCAGGACCGACCCCTGCAGGTGGTAACCCTGACAGTTGATAGTTTCCTTTGCTGTGCAGACACTGTTTAGTTTAATTAAGTCCCACTTGTCAGTTTTTCGTTTTGTTGCATTTGTCTTTGAGGACTTAGTCATAATTTCTTTTCCTAGGCCAAAGAGCTCTTCCTAGGTTTCCTTCCAGAATTTTTGTTTGAGGTCTACATGTAAGTCTTTAATCTATTTGAAGTTAAATTTTTATATGATGAGAGGTACCAGTCCAGTTTTATTCTTCTGCATATGATTAGCCAGTTTTTTGGGGTATTATTTATTGAATAAAATATCACCTTTCCACTGTTTATTTTTGTTGTCTTTATCAAAGATCAGTTGGTGGTAGGTGTGCCGCTTTATTTCAGGGTTCTTTCGTCTGTTCCATTTGTCTATCTTTTTTTCCCCCAGTGACATGCTGTTTTTGGTTACTATAGCCTTGTAGCATAGTTTGAAATCCAGTAATGTGATGCCTCTGACTTCGTTCTTTTTGTATAGAATTGTTTTGGTTATTCAGGCTCTTTTTTGGTTCCACTTGAAGTTTAAAATAGCTTTTTTTCTAATTATGTGAAAAATAATGTTGATAATTTGATAAGAATAGTGCTTAATCTGTAGATTGCTTTGAGCAGTATGGACATTTAATGACATTGATTTTTCCAGTCCGTGACCATGGGATGCTTTTCCATTTGTTTGTATAATCTAGAATTTCTTTCAGCAGTGTATTGTACTTCTTGCAGAGATCCTTAACCTCATTGGTTAGATGTATTCCTAACCCCACTTACTGCTATGTGAAATCCTCAACATTGATTCCATCCCTCTCTCTCTCCTGCTCCTCCATTCTACAGCATATCTTTCATTATCTTTCTTAAAAAAAGGTTACTGTAAAAAAAAGAAAAAAAAAAGCTTGGGAAATTTTGCATGACTAAAAATTTCTTAATTCTATCTTCAAGCTTAAATGAAAGTTGGCTGATTATAGAACTATGGGTAGAAAATTTGATAAATATGTATTTCTCCTTTACAGTTAAGTTTATTGTGTTGATGCCATTTTTATTCCACAGCTTGGATAAAACTATGTGTTTCTTCTAGAGAAAATAGCTTTTCTTGAAAATGATGTTCTAGAATTTCACCTTGATTGCTTTTGGAGTAAAGAATGAGGGCCTTCTTAATTTAATTCCATATCCTTTATTTTGGGATGATTTTGTGTGTTATTTCTTCAGTATCAAGGTTCCCACCATTTTCTCTCTTTCTCATGATGGAATTTTGTAGCTGGAGATTGTGAATTAATTCCTCAACATTCTTCCCCTTTCATTCGTAGTTTTTCTTTCTTATTTATCCTCCACAAATATACTCTTTGTTATACTGTTTAAATTTTGTCTTTCACTATTTTATACATTTTTCATCCAATAATACTTTTACTTTGCTGAAACTCTTTGCTGTTTTTTCAATGATTTTTAAAGCATCAGGGAAATGAGAGATCTTAATAGTGTGGACTTTCTGAGACACATGACTATGTTCTATGAGATGAATCATCATAATGCGTAAAGGACCTGGACTAATCACAAAGGCATTTGGATTAATTGAGAGCTTTCATATCTTTGTTTTTCCTCTTTCTACACCTCAGTAGTGAAGTGTCATACACCAAGGGTAGGTACCATGGGAAGAATCAGTAGAAATGTCAGGAGAGGAGTAAAGAAAGGCTGAATTTTGAGTCACTATGAAGTTCTGATTATTGCACAGGTCTGTGTATTTTAACTTCTGAATTGAGACACCGAGCAGTATTTTACAGAAAGAAGAGAGCCATTGAAGGTTTACTTTAAGTAAGCCTATGAGAAAGATAGAGTTTTGTTTTCACAACACTGATTTTGTCCTAGAGTATTAGGCAGATAATAAGCAAGAGTGATTTCAACAAGAAAACCTAGACAGAGGTAAGTAAAGCTTCCCAAGGAAAAAAAAATCATTTTGATATCCTACATGAGTGAACAGGTGTGGGGGAGGCTCCAAACAATAGAATCAAGAGACCCAGCATAAGTGAATCTTTTGTATCTGGTAAATCTCAGTTTTCCTTTTATTTTAAGCCAGAGTTTGTTAAAAAATAGTTGATATTTCCAACAAGGAAAATACACAGGATGTGAATCAAGCAGAAAGTTGATGTCTAGAGATGTATTGTCTTTGGAGTGTAAATGGTTCTGGGAGAATATGTCCAATGAGGTTTAAAATACAAGCCCACTCAGCTTTCCATCACTTTCTTACTACCATTCAGACTGCCCCTGACTATATATAGACTTTAGAGTCTGGCTTGATCTCACTTCACATTCTTTTTTTTTTTTTGAGACAGAGTTCAGGTTGGTGTGTAAAAGCAGCACAATCTTGGCTCACTGCTGCAACCTCCACCTCCTGAGTTCAAGCCATTCTCTTGTCTCAGTCCCCTGAGTATCTGGGATTACAAGTGTGCACCAATGTGCCGAGCTAATTTTTGCATTTTTTGTGGAGATGGGGTTTCACTATGTTGGCCAGGCTGGTCTCAAACTCCTGGCCTCAAGTGATTCTTCCACCTTGGCCTCCCAAAGTGCTGGGATTACAGGCATGAGCCACTAGGCCCAGCTGCGTCCTCACACTCTTTAACAGCAGCTCCGGAAGAAAATCTGAAGCACAAAACTAATGTGACTAACTTTATAAATATGAGAGTAATACAAATCAATGGCCTACAATCCCAAGCTTTTTTGGAAAGCTGAAGAATTATAGGAGGAAGACTTGTTCATCATAATATTTGAGATCCCATTTCTTAGCAATGTTCATGAAAATGTTAAAAAAATATATGAATGAAAAATAATTCTATATTAACTACTAACTGACAGGCACTGTTGTAAGCTTCTTTTAATCCCACAACTACCATCCTGTAATCTGGGTGACCGTAATATTGATTGTAAATAAGGGACACTTTGGAGAATGAGAGAGAACCCTAAATAGGTGGGGTGCCAGGACAATAATGTAAACCAGGACTGTCCTGAGCAAATTGAATGTGTGGTTACTACCCTGTAAGGTGGCAGATCATTTAACCCCAGCTACAGGAGACAGGACACAGAGATTCCATAGAACCTCATGAGACACAGCTAGGAAGAGGCAGAACCAGGATATGGAGTTGGGCATTTTTGGTCCACAGGCTGCTCTCAACACTATTTCCCTCATTGGCTGGACCCTGAGGGACTCATGCATCATGGCTCAGGTGGGTGCTGGTGTCCATGACTCTCATTGCTGCCATATGTGAACTCTAGGCTTATTTCTGTACAAGCTCCATCAATTTCTGCTTGAGACCTTTGCCCCGTATGGATGCCCCTCCTCCACTCCCCTTGCCTCAGTCGCTCTGGGTTGAACCACTTCATTCATTCCCGAAGGCACATCAAGGACCGTGCAGGTCTTGCATTCTGTGCTAACCCCTGCATCTCCAGGGATCTCCTCCTTCACAGGACCCCATGGCTCTCCAGGGGCAGATCCCTCTTGACATCTCCATATTCCTGATGTTGGCCCCTCCTCTGTGTTCATGCTCCTTAAGAGCAAGTCCTGGGCATGTCCTGTCTTTATATGGCAGTATCTTAGGGTAGGTGCCTAATGAGCAATTTTTAATTGATTTTTCAGAGCAGAACTTGCTGTTTTCTAGAGTTCACTGATGATATGACATGTTTTGCTATAAGGTGTGTTTAGAAATAGGTGCTCATCTACATTTGAATCTTTAGTAAAGGCAGGGATCAAATGCAACACGGACCACACATCACAGTCACATTCTGGACACTGACACCAATGACGTGCTTTCTTGGCTGAGGACTTTGGGATCAGGGTGGGAGGAAATCACCTAAAAGAAGAGTTAGTTAGAGACTGACCCACCAGTGCCTAGGCCACCTCAGTGTCCTTTTTCCCCAAAAGTCACTGTTACGATAACAGCATATGACTTGGATTTATCTATTGAGTTTGGACCAGGAGCTGAATTTTTGAAAGCAGAGCCAGACTCAGGTGTCAGCCCCTGACTAATTCTCCTTGGCTCCCTCACCAAACCCTGAACTTTACTCAACCTGACATTTCCCTATAATACGTGGTTAAATGTTAATCCTGTACATGTGTGACTGCTGATTTGGTTCCTCAAATATCTCAACATTTTCATCATCAAGTTGCTATTTGTTTTATTTTCAATGTCCCTATTTTTCTTGTACCTATAGTAATTCCACCGTTGTGAGTGTCTAATCATTAGAAGTATTGGTAGAGTTGTACAGCAGAACTGATGAAGTTTCCCACTCCAAAGCAGTGACTTTCAACCAGGGCACATCTACTCCACACCTTCCCCATCCTTGCAGACATGAATCTGGAGATGTTTTTGGTTGTCACAGCTGTATGGCAGCCCAGGTACTATCAGCATCGAGTGGGCTGAGGCCAGGGTTGTTGCTGAACCTCCCGTAATGCACAGGGCAGATCCCACAAGGAAGGGTTACTTGCCCTCTTTGTTACTACTGCCAAAAACGAGAAATCCTGTGCTAGAGAAATATCTATGAGCCTTCAAGACGCCGAAACGAGTGTGGGCATCTTTGTCCTCCAGGGGACTGGGTCAGCCTCTGGTCCATGCCTTTGCTTCCCCTGCCAGCCATCCTCATCTTCTCTGTGCTTCATGGTTCAACTCAGCCAACGCCTCTTCCACAAGCCTTCCTTGACATTTCCTCGAATGTCTGGAGGCTTTTAATTTGTATAATAAGATCTCATCTCAGCGATATACATGTGTCTCTCTTCAGTTCTACATCTTGTCTTCCCATTCAACGTGCTAATTAATTCTTTAAGGAAATTCATTAATTCTTTCAACAAAATATACTACAGATATATACACTATAGATGATGTTCGGTGTGGTATAGATTCTGCTTTAACCTGCGGCCATTTGCAGCTTCTTAGCTGCTTTTTGCCAGATTATCTCCTCTCTGCCCACTTGTTTGCCCTTTTTCTTCTATGCTCCCTTTCCCTCTTATTTGTTTTCCAACATCCTCTTTTTTAACCGTTTTAATTTTTTAAAAGTTGACATAGATGCATGTTTTGAAAAGGAATATAGTGCATGCAAAAAAAAAGCATTTTTATTAAAAGTGATCATTCCTTGCTCTTCCTCTGCAGACTTCCCAGTTCCATCCTCACTTTCAGCTTGTTTTCATGTGGAAGTATTTCCATGTTCTCAGTAGTCTTTTCTTGCTGTTCTGTTGATGAATCCAATAATTGCTATTATAATCCCTGCTTATCAAACCCCACGTCTTTGTCTTTCTTGTTCTACTTCTTTTTGATGGAGCGTATCCTCCAATACCTTTCTGAAAAGAAGTTCATTGGTGACAAAATGTTTGAAGATTTGCATGCCTGAAAATATCTTTATGCTGTCTTCATGCTTGAGTAATGGTGGTGGCCTGGATGTAGATTCACATCTGTATAGAATTACAGGTTGGAATACTCTGAATTCTGAGTGTTACTCCTCTGCCTTCCTGCTCTTGTGTTGGTTCCAATATTATTCCCCATTCTTGTATGTATCTCATTCTTTCTTGAAAAAGTTGCGGGGAGGGGGAGCTTTTATTTAAGATGATGTTCCAAAATATAATCAAAATTTTTTGGCATGGGAAACCAGTGGATTTCTATAGATTTTTCAATCTTTTCATTCTAGAAAATGATCCTTTACTATTTCATTGGTGGCTTTCTACCCACCATGACCTCTCTCATTCTGGAATTATTTTAGTTGCCACATAATGAATTCATTCTCTAGCCTTTTTATCTTTTAATTTTTCTGTAACTTTTCAACTACATATGTACTAGTTTTTGTTACACTATTTAGACTTTTCCTTCCAGTTCTTTTATTAATTTTTCTAACTATAGTATTTTTAATTCCCCTAGAGTTCTTTATTGAACAATTTCTGAATACTTGTTGAATCATCAAAGGAAGGGGGGACTTAGGTAATGTGGGCTTTCAGAAGCATCCATGAAACTGTCCAGGATGCAAAGGCATCTGACAGACCCAGAGAGCCTGAACCAATCACAAAACAGTGCAAACCAATTCAGAACTTTCTGATTTCCTTCTCTCTCCTCTTCTCCTGGTTTCTAACTCTTTCAGAAACCATGGTTAGTTCATTGGGAGAGAAAAGATGGAAGCACAAGGAGAGAAAGAAAGAAAGCAACATATATTCTTGAACAATGTGAGGTTGTGATTATTACACAAACTTGAATATTCTAACTTATTAATTGAGATATTGAGCTTTATTTTATTAAGAGAAAATTGAGATCCATTGATGATGTACTTTAAAGATACCAATAATAAAATCTAAGCTTTGTTAGCAGAATATTGCGCTTATCAGGCCGGGTGCTGTGGCTCACTTCTATAACCCCAGCCCTTTGGGAAGCCAAAGCAGGTGAATTACTTGAGGTTGGGAGTTGAAGACCAGCCTGACCAACGTGGAGAAACCTGTCTCTACTAAAAATACAAAATTAGCCAGGCGTGGTGGTGTATGCCTGTAATCTCAGCTACTCGGGAAGCTAAGGGAGGAGATTCGCTTGAACCCAGGAGACGGAGGTTGCAGTGAGCTGAGATCACACCATTGCACTCCAGCCTGAGCGACAAGAGTGAAACTCCGTCTCAAAAAAAAAAAAAAAAGAAAAGAAAAAGAAAAAGAATATTGGGCTTATCATAAAGTGCCAGATGGATCATAGGGATGAGATATTGGAGAAAAAGAGCCTAGGCAGAGATTGACAATATTTGTCCAGGGAGGAGATTATGAGACTACTTAGTTCAGTGGTCATGGGAGGGGCATTAAGGGATAAAAGTCAGGAGACCCTGCATGAATGAATCCTACATCTTTAGTAAACCTCAATCTCAGATTTTTGGACCAGATTTTCTTAGAAATTAGTCATGCCCTCATCAAAGAAGAAACCTAGGAGGTGAATCAGAGAACATGCACATCGAGAGATGTGCTGACTGTGAGATGCCAACAGGCCTGACAGACCATGTCCAAGGGTAGCATATAGGCCCAGCTCCCCTTCCCGGGTATCTTCCTGGGCCTCCCAGACAGCAGCAGCCCTTAGAGTCTTTTTTTTTTCTTTCTTGGGTTGTGGTTTAAAAAAAAACATAAAATTTGTCATTGCAACCATTTTTAAATGCATAATTCAGTGGCCTTAAAGGCATTCACAATGTTGTCACAGTATTTATTTCCAGAAAATCATCATCATCCCAATCAAAAACTCAACAGTCCTTAACTAATGGCTTTTAATGCCCCCTCCCTGCCCCAGCCTGTTCAGTCTTGCTGGATTTTATGTCACACTCTTTTAATAGCAGCTCAGGAAGGAAAACCTTTCCACAGGTGACCTCAGTGTGATTAGTTGAATAATGGTGAAAGAGTGAGCACCTTGCAACCCCCAGTCTTTAAAGGCTATGAAAGTAGCCAAGGAAAAGGCCTCGAGGTAACAGCCCTGGTGATACTGGGAGCCCTGTGAGTGTCACAAGGGACTCACTCCTGTCCCAGATGCTGCCTCTCCAGGTCACTGGATGACTTCACCCATAGGAGCTGAAGGCACAAGGACGGGGATGGCAGGGGCTCTACTTGCACAGAGATAGACACACATGCCCCAGATGGAGCCTGAGCATCACTTGATTTCAACAGCTTCCCAGTGGATTCCAAAATAGAGCCGGGGTTGAGGATCACTGGGTAGAGCATTAGTCATTCTCACGTTCATTAGTGGGAACAATCTTGGACCTTCTTGGGTTCTAGGGAGGTTGAAGTGAGAGAGAACTTGGAAGCCTTCCAACAAAATGCATATCAGGCTGGGCGCGGTGGCTCACGCCTGTAATCCCAGCACTTTGGGAGGCCAAGGTGGGTGGATCACCTGAGGTCGGGAGTTCAAGGCCGGCCTGACCAACATGGAGAAACCCCGTCTCTACTAAAAATACAAAATTAGCCGGGTGTGGTGGCACATGCCTGTAATCCCAGCTACTCGGGAGGCTGAGGCAGGAGAATCACTTGAATCCGGGAGGCAGAGGTTGCAGTGAGCTGAGATTGGGCCATTGCATTCCAGCCTGGGTAACAAGAGCGAATCTCATCTCGAAAAAAAAATGCATATCAGGATGATCCATGAATAGAAACTTTTAGTACTTGTAAGCATTATAATAATGATTGCTATAATTTGTTGAGTGCTTTATAGTACTAATTTATTTAATATGTTCTCACAACAATACTATGATATGCATCCTATATCACAGAAAGATAAACTGATAATAAAAGAGGGATGTCTATGTGCATCTGGGCACATATGTGTATAAAGATATAAGGTATGGGAATCCTAGAGGGCTTCACAGAGGAGGAGACATGTGAAGTGGATTCTATAAATGAGGTTGTCAGATACCACAGTGAGAGAAGGCTACACAGGGAAAGGGAGACCCATATGCACTTATGCAGGGGTGTGAAAAACATGAGGCCTAAGAAATGAGATATAAACAAGTATGACTGAGCACAGAGTGCCTGAGAGAAGAGAAGAGGAGGAGACAAAGGCTCCTAGAAGCAGGGTCTTGGAAGTCCTTACGTGCAACAGAAGGGTGTGGACTTGCTACTCCAGCAGTGGTTCCTCTCTGGTTTTCTCTCAGTGTTTTGAGAGCTCCATAAATTCTTGTATCTGTCACACACAGCAGCACATGCTATGCCTGCTGATAATAAGTTTCATATATTTAGGTTCTGTATTTAAATGTACATAATTTCTGGTGTGATTAAAATACGTTTCTTTTAAACGCAATGTTTAATTAATAGTAACTTATCTACTCTTCTGTCAATTGTATAATGATGACTATTATCATATAAAAATAGATTTGGGGTAAAAAAGAATTTTCCTTACTTGAAACCCTTGAGAACCAGTGACCTCTGGTCATTTAGAGTTGTTGACAGGAGAACAGGACCACGTTTTAAATTTAAGAGACTCCCCTGTGGCATGAATGAGAAAGATGTATTGTAGGAAGGCTTCACAGAGGCTGCAAGACAATTTAAGAGAATTTGGTCTGAGCTGGGAAGGACATAGACCGCACTGTGATGTGACTGTGTGATGGGAAAGAAGCAACTTGTGAAGGTGATTCTGGGGCAATGGAAGGAATAGAACATAGTGCACTGTGAGGAGTCAGGAGGGAGGGGAGATGTAGTTGGCTGCCTCATGCCCACCCTGAAGAAACCCACATCCTGATCCCTGAAACCTGTGAATCTTCCATTATGTGACAAAAAAGCACTTGGCAGACATGATTAAGTTAAGGATGATGAGATGGGGTGTTACTCTGAATAATCTGTAGGGTTTCAAAACCAAACCTGTGTCGTTTGTGATTAAAAGTCAGAGTGGGTGGGGCTTCATATAGAAAGAAAAGGGGAAGGGAACATAACATGGAGGCAGAGGTTGGAATGACGTGGTCCCAAGACCAGGACGATTATTAGCCCAGAAGCCAGAAGCAGCCCTTAGTGAATTCTCCCCAAGAGCTCCCAGAGGGAGCAAAGCTGTCCACTGACCTCTTCACAGTGATACTAATGTGGGGCTTCTGACCCTGGAGATGCCTGAGAATCAGTTGTTTTAAGCCACAAAGTTTGCAGAGTTTTGTTCCAGTAGCCACAGGACACTAAGCTGGGAACTTGTGGCATCTCCCTGTGTCCTGGTCAGGGGACTTGTCCTGGTCAGGGGACTTGTCCTGCTCAGGGTCAGTGGGTGCATTAGCCTGGATGGGCTCACGGAAAGGAGAGCAGGCTGCGGGCAGACCCTGTGCTCCATTTCACACCTGCTCCTGAAATGACTGTGGAGTGCGCACTGGGAGCTGTCCAGTTGGCCAGGGTGCTGGTCTCTGGGGCTCTTGGGAGAACCAGAGGAAGAAAGCATTTGCCTCAGGTGCTGGTGAGTAATGCAAACACTGATGCGTGCTCTGAGTGTGGGGAGTGAAACAATGTGAACTTCAGGTTGAAAACTGAAGAGGTCCCCAAATTGTGATAAATGGAAAATAAAGTGTACTGGACGTGACAGGGGAGAGAAACCATAGTGCTGAGGTGGCACCAAGCAGGCTGACTGTGGGTCTGAGGGGACATCACAGTAGAGTCTCTGCTGGGTGGGAACCCCAGGCCTGGACACCCATTCAGCCTGGGGGTTCCCTCAGTACAAGACCAGCAGGAACGTTTCAGTTCCTGTGTCCTTGTTACCATGGTTTTTATTCACAGCCACAGGATGGAAAATCTGTAAGGAATGCAGGAAAATTCCTATGAAATATTTCCTTCAGTGACACCTGGACTCAGGCTCTATTGGTAACAGGACCCTGGTCCTCTGGAGTTAATTATCACCCACAGCAAAAGACCACTCCTCTATGGAAAGCAAACTCTGCCCAAGGCCTGAGACTGCAGGATTACAACGAGACCAGTGGAGACGTGCAGGGCAAGTGATTTATTAAGGCAAGATGTTGAAACCTTTGCATTCTGCAGTGAAGACCAGGGTATCATTGAAAGATGGTGGAAACCGGGACGAAAGTTTTTACATGTCACTTGTTACATTTTTCCACTATTTTCAACTGAAATAGAAAAAGAAAGAAGAAAGGAAGGTGGGGTCAGTCATGCTGCTGCTGGAGATGACAGGCTCGCATCCAAGAGGCCAGTGGAATTCTGCCCCCAAAGGCAATTGGAATGGCAGAGGCAACAACTCAGTTTGGGAAACTGAGGCCTAGATCTGGTGGCCTCACAACACCCATGCTGGTGAGGGTGCAGCCTTTCCTTACCAGGGCAATAGCCCTGGAAGGGTCCAAGAGTGAGGCCTGGGATCCTCATCGAAGGAAGAGAGGAGGGGTGGACAGAGCAGCCAGAGGTTATTGTCTGAGCTGTTCCAGGTCTTGGAGTCTCCTGTTTCCTGCAGTGGGGGACCCAGGGCTGAGAGGCTGGTCAGTATTGGGAAGGCCTCTGGGAAGCTTGGCTTCCAGGAGCCTCCAGCCTCCCCTTGTGAGAATTCTGCCTCAGGGCCCAGGCACTTCTCAGTCCTGAGCCTGTCGTTCCCATAGACATTTGCAGCTAAACCTCAGGACAGCAACCCAAAGGTAGCCAGGTTGAGAGGCCCCTGGAAAGCCTCTGGTTTCTTGAGAAAGACGGAGTGAGAACATCCTGCTTCCATGGCACAGCAGGAGGTAGAGCAGCGAGGGTCTTGGCCCACTGTGGTCAGGGGAGCCTCATGGGTGAGGAGGGGAGCGTGTGGTCTGAGGAGCTGGGAGGGGCTCCTTCCTGGCTCTGCAGAAGCTGCAGAGAAGTCCAGCCTACCAGCACTGCATCTGCGGGACGCCCTGCTCTAGGTCCCTCTGCCTTCCTCTGCATGTTCAAAGCTCCCATCCCCCCAGGCCATTCCAGAGTGACTGTGTCCACTGCATGAGGGCAGCTTGGTCTCAGAAAAGCTCCCAGTAGGAGGGGATCTGTGCTTGGTCCTTCACCATCCCTGTCTGGGCCCAGGCACACTCCCTGTGTCCTCAGCACACTCTGGGGACACGGCATCCAGGAAGGTGACCTGAGAAGGAGAAACGTGCAGGATGCTGTGTGCAGCTGAGTTTAATTCTGCAGGTGAAATGATAGCACCCACTCTGTGGCCCTGAGTGACCTTCTCAAGAGGTGACCAGCAAGACAGGTGCCCCATCACCTGCATCCCCCACAGAGCAGCAAGCTGACCTCACTTCACCCTGTGCAGCTGACCGGAAGCCTTGACACATAAAGGAGAAAGAAATTACCAGGGCTACTCCAATTAGGCCTCGTTTCTCAAGGGACATCTCATCTGTGCATTTCTTCACTTCCAACTTGGCTGCAACAGCTTCCGGAGGAGCATTAAATTTGGCAAGTTGTAACTTGAACACAGGTTCGTCAATGAATAAGAAGCCCAACATCTCAGAAAGAAGAACTGGGCAGACTGTGGCATCAGCTGCAGCACAAGAATAAAACTATAGTTGATGTTAGGAAAGTCTGTTCTTCTCTCATGGCTCCCTGATGTTAGGCCAGACAGAATCCCCTGGTTTCTATGTTCTCATGCCTTTCCTGTGCTGATGACAATCCCAGACCTCTAGGGGTAACTTCCTCAAGGTCATGCAATAAAGGGAAGAACTTCATATCAGCAGCTAAACTTTCTCTTTTTTTTTTTTTTTTTTGTGACAGGGTCTCCCTTTGCCACCCAGGCTGGAGTGCAGTGTACTCAATCCCGGCTCACTGCAGCCTCAACCTCCTGGGCTCATGCGATCTTCCCACCTCAGCCCCCGAGGTAGCTAAAACTACTGGTGCATGCCACCCCGCTTGGATGATTTTTTGTATTTTTTTTTTTTTTTGTAAAGCTGTGGTTTCACCATGTTGCCCAGGCTGGTCTCAAACTCCTGAGCTCCAGCAATCCACTTACCTTGACCTTCCAAAGTGCTAGGATTACAGGCGTCAGCCACCATGCCCTGTCCACAGCTAGACTCTTCAGACGGAATTAATCTTTCTTACTCCATTCCCATAGCCACCTCTAGCAGAAGCAGAAGCGCTAACCACCAGTGATAGGACAAGGCTCAGGGAGGGTGACCACTATGCCCATGGTTAAAGGGCTGGGAAGTAGCGACCCCAGATTCACCCCAGACCTCACATGACATCATCTGACACAGATTCCATCCAGGAGTGAAGCTCAGGCAGAAGAACATTTGCCTGCACGGATTTTCTATAAAACTTCCTAGGTGCTGGGGAGTAGAAGAAATAGCTCTGAACTTTATGAGGGGCTTGTTCAACAAGGACAGAAAAAGGTTCGGAATTTTGCTTTTGTGCAGATCCCAACCCCAGCCTGAATAGGTGACCTCACGCTCAGAGCAGGGTACTTCCCAGGGGCTGGTGCTGGACTCATGACTGATGTACTCACCTTGGTAGCAGCAAAGGGCCAGCGTGACCAGCAGGAGACACACCGATAGCCTCATGGTGGCTTATTCTGCTGTGAGCTCAGCTTTCACAAACAATGAGTGATTTGGACTCCACCCCAGGAGCCTGTGGAGCTGTGGAGTCCAGGGCTATTTGTACCTAGGGAGCCTAGCTGGCACTGGTCATGAGGCCTGGCTCCCAGCCCACCCTTCCTACCCACAGCTGCTGCCATCCATCAGGGTCACCTCCCAATGCCTCCCTGCATCCTGAGTGGGGCGGAGCACGGGAGGGCAGCCCTTTGGGAATGCTGCTCTGTGCTTCAAGAGAGTTCAGGTACCTCTTGAAATATTCCCGGGATTCTCAGTTTCCTTCTGAGCTTTTGCTGATTATTTCTTGTTTTCTTTGTATCAGTGCAGGGGCACAGGTGAATTCTGACTTCGGCAGGCATAGGAAGCTGGAAAGTTGTGTTTTGGTTATGGGAGAGCAGGGACATAAGGAGGCCCTGCTTTGATCCCCCTGCATGTCTGACAAACAGCCAGGCTTGTTTTGGTTGCACATTAAGCAAATCTAAACAAGACCTACCCTTCCCCTCAGCCCCTTCCATCACCACCGTGTTCACTGCATAGGTACCTAAAACATAGTTGAATACATGCAAAATGGTACAACCATTTGGAAGACAATGTGGCAGTTTCTTACTAAAGTGAGCATATTCTCACCATAAATTCCAGTAAGTGTGCTCCTTGATATTGACCTAAATTAGTTGCAATTTTATTCGTATACAAAAATGTGGACACAGATATTCATAGTGGTTTGATTGAAAATTGTCAAAACTGGGAAGCAACTGAGAAGTCCCTTAATAGGTGCAGGGATTATTAACTTTTGGGACATACAGATAGTAAAAGATGAAGGGTCACCACCAAGAGGAAATGACAGACAGTGGAAGATGATTCACCACTATCAAGAACTGAGCTATGATGCCATGAAAAGACAAAGAGGAATCTCAAATGCATACGGCTAAGTGAAAGAAGCCAATCTGAAAAGGTGACCTACTGTAGGATTCCAATCATATGGTATTCTGAAAGGCACATAGGGAGAAAGATCAGTGATTGGCAGAGGTTAGTGACGCTGGGGCACAAAAAGGGAGTGCACAGAGGATTTTTAGGGCAAGGAAATGATTCTGAATTTTTTAATAAAAATTTTATTTCCATAGGTTTTGGGGGAACAGGTGGTATTTAGATACATGAGTAAGTTCTTTAGTAGTGATTAGTGAGATTTTGGTGCACTCATCACCCAAGTAGTATACACTGAACCAAATTTACAGTTTTTAGCCCTCACTCCCTCCCACCCTTTCCCCCAAGTCCCCAATGCCCATTGTATCATTCTTATGCCTTTGCATTCTCATAGCTTAGCTTCCGCTCATGAGTGAGAACATACAATGTTTTGTTTTCCATTCCTGAGTGACTTCACTTAGAATAATAGTCTCCAGTTCCATCCAGGTTGCTGCAAATGCCATTAATTCATTCCTTTTTATGGCCATTGACTATATATACCACAATTTCTTTATCCATTCATTGACTTATAGGCATTTGGGGTGGTTCCATATTTTTGCAATAACAAATTGTGCTGCTATAAACATGCAGTACAAGTATGGTTTTTGTATAAGACTTCTTTTCCTCTGGGCAGAGACCCAGTAGTGGGATTGCTGGAAGTTTTACTCTTAGTTATTTAAGGAATCTCCACACTGTTTTCCATAGTGATTGTACTAGTTTATATTTCCACCAGCAGTGTAGATGTGTTTTCTTTTCACCACATCCACGCCAATATCTATTACTTTTTGATTATGGCCATTCTTGCGGGAGTAAGGTGGTATTGTTTTGTGGTTTTGATTTGTGTTTCCCCCGATCATCAGTGCTGTTGAGCACTTTTATATGTTTGTTGGCCATTTGTGCATCTTCTTTTGAGAATTGTCTATTCATGTCCTTAGCCCACTTTTTGTTTTTTTCTTGTTACTTTGTTTGAGTTTCTTGTAGATTCTGGATAATGTTCCTTTGTTGGATGCATAGATTGTGGAAATTTTCTCCTATTTTGTGGGTTGTCTGTTTACTCTGCTGACTGTTCCTTTTGCTGTGCAGAAGCATATTCATTTAATTAAGTCCCACCTATTTATGTTTGTTTGCTTGTTTTTGCTGCATTTGCTTTTGGGTTCTTGGTCATGAAGTCTTTGCCTAAGCTAGTGTCTAGAAGAGTTTTTCTAATGTTATCTTTTAGAATTTTTATAGTTTCGGATCTTAGATGTAAGTCCTTGATCCACCTTGAGTTGATTTTTGTATAAGGTGAGAGATGAGGACCCCGTTTCATTCTCCTACAGGTGGTTTGCCAATTATTCCAGCACCATTCGTTCAATAGGGTGCCTGCCCTATGATGGTATGTACAGATCATTACACATTTCTCAGAATTTACAGAATGTAGCACAGCAGGAGTGAACCTTAAAATAAACTATGCTCTTTGGATGAAAATAATTTGTCAAGGTGAGTTTATTAATTATTTATCTTACTCTGGGTTAGAGTATGACTAACAAGGAAGGCTGTGCCTATGTGGGGGAAGGGGTTAGATGTGAACTCTGTATTTTCTACTCAATTATTCTGTAAACCTGAAAGTGCTCTAAAATATTGTGCTTTAGAAAAATAAGAAAGATGCAAATTGTATAGAAATACTCTCTTCACACAAGAAAAAAATCCTTATTGAAAAAACTGAATCAATGAATTGTACACTATTATAGATAACTGATCAACTTTGATGAAAATCTAAGACAATCTACTAGAAAACTTTCAAAAGAATATGAGCACATAAAGTTAGCTGAATATATGATCAGAATATAAAAATCAATTGCCTTCTTGCAAACTAGCTACACCATTACATACCATAATGGAAAATGGTTCTTTGACAAGAATATAAACAGCAACAACAAAAATATGTTGAAATCTACCTGAGTGGAGATATGCAAGCCACTAATAATAAAGTCATGAAATCTTATTCATAACATAAAAAGAAAATTTAAATAAAGACACATACCTGGTTCCTGGAAGAAACAGTAAAAATTTCAAAGATGTCAACTGTGCTTTATTATTCTACAAATTGAATGTCACCTCTTACAGAATTCCTTCTTAACTCTTATTTTAGGTTTGGGGTACATGTACAGGTTTGTTACACAGGTCAACTGGTATCATGCGGGGGTGTTGTACAGATTATTTCATCACTCAGGTATTAAGCCTAGTACCCAACATCATTTTTTCTCTCTCTTTTCACTCTGCACACTCAAGTTGGCCCCACTGTCTATTCACCTGTATGTGTCCATGCGTTCTCATCATTTAGCTCCCAATTTTAAGTGAGAACATGCAGTATTTGGTTTTCCGTTACTGCATTAGTTTGCCTATGGATAGTGACCTCCAACTCCATCCATGTTCCTGGAAATGACATGATCTCATTCTTTTTTATGGCTTTATAGTATAACACGGTATATATGTACCACGTTTTCTTTATCCATTCTGCCATTGATGGACATTTAGATTGGTTCCATGTCTTTGCTATAGCGAACAGAGCTGCAGTGAATCTATGCCTGCATGTGTCTTTATGGTAGAATGTTTTATATTCCTTTGGGTGTATGCCTAGTAATGGGATTGCTGGGTCAAATGGTAGTTCTGTTGTTAGCTCTTTGAGGAATTGCCACACAGCTTTCCACAAGGGATAAACTAATTTATACTCCCACCAACACTGTATAAGCATTCCCTTTTCTCTACAACCTTGCTAGCCTCTAACAGAATCTTACTAGGGCAGTTTGATTTTTTGTTTAATTCTGAAATGCTGTTTGGATCTTTCAAAATTAGAATGTATCCATTGATTGAGGAGTGAGGAGATGCCCAATTTTGGGACCAGACTACCTGGGTTCAAACTCTGCCCTGGCATTTTCTACTTGTGAGTTCTTCAGCAAGTGGCTTAGCCTTGAAGCCATAGTTTCCTCATTTTTAATATCAAGTGGTGAAAACAGTATCTATTTCACAGGATTTACATAAGAAATGAATTAATGGAGGAAAATACACATCACAGCATCTCAGCACTAAATGTCAATTTCTACACTTGTGTAACTAAAGGAAAAAAATATAAATGAAAAGTCAAAGAAAATCAATCAACTCTTTCTCAACAAAATATCAAACTGAATCTAACTGATTCTGCCAACAAGGGATGTTGATTTACCGTAAGTGCTAACAAAGAGTGTTTCAGAATTTGGTTCTGGTTTCCTTAGGATTCTCCACAGTTAAGATCATTACTTTTCAATAACCTAATTTATTGTTTTATGGTTAGATGAAAGTGTCTATTATTATGATGTTGTTAATATCCTTAATAATGAGTCTTGGAACTAACTGTACAGGATGCTGGGGGTGAGGTTACTGATCCCCAAAACACACAGAGTCCTTGGACTCCTGTCCTCACCAGGATGTGCTGGTCCAGTGTCCTTCTGCCTGAAGCTACTACCCAGGGATTTTCTAGGGATTGGCCTCCAAACAGGTGAACATCTTCCAGGAAAATGGAAACCTTAAGAGGATCAGTCGAGATCCTAATGTCCAAGTACTTTGACTGTTGTAACCTGTGTGTTAGAGAAAGCACCACACTCTTGAGTTCGAATCACAAGTCCTTTATTGCCAGCGACCGAGAGTCAGCTCACACTCAAAAATCTCTCAGCCCCGAGTAAGGGGCTGGATTCCTTTTTATACCATGCTTAAGAGAGGGGAGAGGGAGCCTAGCTGAAGCAGAATTTTACAGAAGCAGAACAAGCAAGTTAGATAAGGAGGCTGGTAACTAGGAGGCAGGAGGCTCCCATGATTGTTGATTAACTGAGGAGGGTATATACAAGCAGTTCCCGTAATTGCTGGTTACCAAGGAGTGTATTCAGTACTTGCCATACAATCAATCAAGGGGGTTATTCACAATAGCAAGTGGGCTTGCCAAGCAGGATATGGTTACAAAGCTTATATGCTTCTATAGTAGCATGACCCAACACAGTAGCATGACCCTGGTATGCACTCAAGAGAGAAATGACGGGAGGGCAGAGGTGGAGGTTAAGTTGGAGTCTGTCTGGCTGTCAGCAAGATGGAGTCTGTCAGGCTAACATAGGTTAGGCTATCACAGATCATACACTTATTGGGCCAAGCGAGGACATTTGAGTCCCCTGCAAGAACCGGTGCCATTTGGGATGATGAAATTATGTAGATTTTCTTCATCTTGTTCTGGAGAGGAAAAGAGTTACCCTATGGCACCCACAACAGGCTTAATGGCGTGCTTTGTACATTTTGGGAAAATTTCATGGAGAAGCAGAACAAATAATCTCAGGATATGTGAGACAAACCAGGAAACTGATTGGCTGATTCTCACTGTGAGTTCCTAGGGACTGTTTACTTTGATGAACTTGACAGTTTACTCAGGAGAAAAGCCTTTCTTCCCCAACAGTCTGCTGCACTGAAAGAGACAATAAAAACCTTTTGTATTACATGTTACTGGCTCCCCTAACATCATTAGCTCTGGTACTTATACACAACAAACTTTCCAGCTATTAACTCTTCAATAGGTCAGACAAAGGGCCACCAATTAGCTAAAAAACCAAAACCAAGACTGCAGATTACAATCGTAGGATGCATGATTGGGCTTATATTTTCGAGCTCCAGATTTGTTTTTTTCTAATGTGTCTCCTCATTGGTAAAACACAAGGTCTGTGTATTTCACATGGAAGAAACTTATGGTAGATGGCTCCTGTGGGTTCTCCAGTGGAAGGCACTGCTGGGAGACTGGAAGACTGGAGGAGGCAGAAGTCATGTTTCTCTGCTGCTGACATTGCCTCTTGTAGTGATTATGGCAGCAGCGCCTGCAGCACCCAGCAGCTCAGCAGGGAAGAGTCCATAGTGATGGCTTCCATTCCTGCTGAGGTGGCTCAATTTCAGGAAGAGCAGCCTCCCCTTCGCCTGCAGTCTTGGGATCTGGGCAGCACCATTTTTCTTTTTCTCTTCCAGCCCTAGGGGTGATATGATCTTCCTGCCATTATCAATTAGTGAGCATCGTTCACAACCCCTTTTTTTGCTTCTGCAACCCATCAAACCCACTAATACCAGCTCCTGTATGAAATTTTCTTGGTTCAGTTTACCTATAATGTTTTATATTTCTTGACTGGACACTGGCTGGTAAACACTGGAAAAGTATATCTTAAATGAGTGTAGACTTGGAGATGTGTGGCTTGCAGAATGACAAAGGGAAGAGAGAAGTCCTGTCATGGGCAGGGCTATATGTCACACTGCCTGCCAATTAGAGAGAGAATTAATGAGTGATCAACTGTATGACTCTGAGTTTCATGTTTTCTGGATAAATATCCTCACATCTTCAAAAATATGTGATCAGCAGCCTTGACCAGTGGTATTTTGCTAACATATGTTTCCTTGATAGTTGACACTACATAATCTTTTGTGATCCTGCATTATTTCAGCTTGATCACCTGATCTTGGGACTTAATGTAACTATGGAAAATCAGTTGTCCCATTTATACTCCTGTTTTCTGTTAAGAAAAAACACTTATCAAGGAAGGACAGAGGGAACTGGAATGAAACAGCGGTCCATATCTGATTATGTGTTTCTACTCTCATCCTTTCCTGTGTTCAGCTTCAATAATTATCCAATTTGTGCCCTAAACATTGTTCCCTCTTTTCCACAAAAAGCTCCTCTATCTAAAGTTCTTTTTTTCTGCAGCATATTTTGCACTTCAGTTTTCTCCAGCCTTATTTCCCTGTAGAGCTCATGCTATCTGCTCTCTGTCAGAGAATCTTAAACATTCTCACCAAGTGTTGTCACGGTTTTGTTTCCATCACACTATAGAGTTTACCACTTTGCTCTTTTGTTATTGTTCTAATGTATTAACTTTTGAGATTTCACAGGAGGATGGTAAAAGATTCAACACATGCTCAGGCTGTGGTCCTGGTTCATCCTAAAGAGATGTGTTTTCTTTGTTGATTTCCATTGTGGTCATGTGCTTTGACTGACAGATAATTGTGACAATCATGGGACTCCGATGGCAAAAGGATGTTGTTTCCCTTTGTTCTTGTTTTTGTTTTCATTTTATTTTTTAAGTGACAGCATCTTTCTTTGTTGCCCAGGCTTTATCAAACTCCTGGCTTCAGGCATTGCCCACACTCAGTCTCCAGGTGAGCTGGAATTGCCGGCAAAAGCCACCTATTTGTTTTATGCTTTTTTTTTTTTTAAGACAGGTCTCACTCTGTCACCCAGGCTGGAGTGCAGTGATGCCATCTCAGCTCACTACAACCTCCACGTGCCAGGCTCAAGAGATTCTCCAGCCTCAGTGTCTCAAGTAGCTGGGACTACGGGCATGAGCCTCCAACACCCAGCTAATTTTGTGTGTGTGTGGAGACAGAGTTTTTCCATGTTGCCTAGGCTGGTCTTAAACTCCTGAGCTCAAAGCAATCCGCCACCTCAGCCTTCCAAAGTGCTGGAATTACAGACATGAGCCACTATGCTGGGCCCACTAGAGCCACCTATGTTTAAAAGTAACTCCCTCCAAATCTTTTTCTGAAATTTGCTCCTGTAGTTAGAAATGTTCACCTTTCTAAACTTGTAGTCGTGACAAGGAGGAAGACAATTTCAAAAAGAGGAGTTGTAGCAACAGTAGGGAAAGGTCCTCCAGTGTTGTTTATTGTTTCAACTCTTAAAATCCAGGTTAGAAATTGTCTATTTGTAGGACAGCAAGAATTGAGCATCCTAATGTATTCCCATGATAAACAGGAAAGAGAAAGAGAGGCAAATTAGTCAAATAAGGCTGTGAGGTCTGAAACTAATTTCCAACTATGGACTATGTAGTATGGACTAAGTCAGCTTGGGAGAGCCATAGAATCTTTCTATTCTCAGTAAATTAAGACTACACTTTTTTGTTTTTGTTTTTGTTTTTTGAGATGGGGACTCACTCTGTCACTTAGGCTAGAGTTCAATGGCGTGGTCTCAGCTCACTGCAACCTTCACCTCCCTGGATCAAGCAATTCTCCTGCCTCAGCCTTTCAAACAGCTGGGATTACAGGCACCCACCATCATGCCTGGCTAATTTTTGTATTCTTCTGTGGAGATGAGGTTTCACCCTGTTGGCTAAGTTGGTCTCAAACTCCTGACCTCAAGTGATCCGCCTGCCTTGGCCTCCTGGAGTGCTGGAATTACAGGTGTGAGCCACTGTGCCTGACCAAGACTACACTTTTTTAGATAAAAGTTATACAGATTAAATAATAGTATTTTGATACATACATACAATGTATAATGATCAAATCAGTATAATTAAGATATCCATCACCTCAAAGATTTAACATTTTTTATGTTGGGAACATTTCAATCTTCTAGCTATTTTGAAATATAAATCAACTATTGTTAACTACAGTCACCCTACTGTGCTACTGAACATTAGAATGTATTCCTTCTATCAAACTATTAACCATCCTCTTTTTATTCCCCATGCTTTCCAATTCCTGGTAACTTTTCATTCAACTTTCTGACTCCATGAAATCAACTTTTTCATCTCCCATGTATGAGTGAGAATATGCAAAATTTGTCTTCCTGTGCCATTTTGTCCACATTTTCTTATTCCTTTCTCCATGGGTGTGAAATCCAAGGAGACAGCCCTTAGATACATCTGCCAGAATGATGAAAAACCCTCTTTTGACAAAAAAAGAAAAGCTGGTTAATTGTCTTGATCTCATAGAACCCAGTGAAACTATAATTTCATTTTATACACTTTGAGCTTTGCATCTGATTATGAAAGTTAAGGCCTCCCCCTAGTGACTGGTGGCACATTGCAAACGTTCAAGGAGATTCCAGATTTTACACAAATGGCGCCACCTTGAGGTTCACAGTTCACACTCATGGTCAATCTAAGGAAACCTCATTATTCCAGTCCTCGTGCTAGACTTGGAGATTTGAAGATTAAAAAGACAGATTTATGCACCCAAAGATTCCAGTCTTCTGGGAGAAGCAGATCCAGAAAGATTACCCTTAGTCGCCATTGTACTGAATGCAATTGAACACCCACAAAGGTCTTCTATTTAGATGAGCTCATTGCTTGGATGGAGCTGTGATCCAAAAATTACAAGAACTTGGAAAATGATTATCTAAACCAGAGGGAGCACTCAGAGGTGGGTCTTTGGAGTGTATGTTATGAAATGAAATAAAGAAAGGATCTAGGCTGGAATAACAGTCAACCTTCAGCAACTTTGCACACAATGAAAACAGGAAGACCTGATCGCAGTGCCTTCTCAGTACTGAGCAACATGGGCTTCTGGGGTAGGAGAGAAACTATAGGTTGGCATAAAAGTAATTGCTGTTTTTGCCACTAAAAGTAATTGCAAAACTGTGATTACTTTTGCACCAACCTAATATAAGTGGTTGAAACTAAGGTTGGTGAAACTGCCATTACTTTTGTCTAGGGAGTGGGATGCAGTCTTTGTGAGTGGTGTAGCTAGGTGTGGTGACGGAGTTGACAATTACCAGGCATGAGGTAAATACTCCGTGGATCCTAAGTGCCAGGGTGCACGGTACAGCCCTGCAGGGTCTAGTGGGTGTTCTTTTGTGTGCAGAGATGATAGATCGCAGGAAAGAAAGACACAAGACATGGAGATAAGAGAGGAATTCAGCTGGGCCCCGGGGACCACTACCGCCAAGGCGCGGAGTCAGTAGCGGCCCTGAGTGCCTGGATGTGCTGATACTTATCTTATACAAGGCAGTGGGGGCAGGGTCAGGAGAGTGACTCATTTGACATGATTAATAAGGTCAAGCAAATCACATGCTTCCAGTACAGGGGGCCTCTCCCTTTGAGGTTGGCGCTGCAAGGAGGGGAGGCACATACATCAGCATCTTTCCATGAACTCAGCAGAAAGATCAAAGGCTTTTAGGATTCCTCTATTCTTACTTCTCACGACTTCTACGAACTTAAAAAGAGCACCGGCTGGGAAAGCGGAACATGAAAGTGGACAGGGATGGTGACCGTTGGAGCACGGCACCACAGAGAGGCATTTAAGCCCCTGGATGTCTGCGGGCCGGCCTGGCTAATGTCAGGCCTTCCTCAAGAGCCAGGCAGAGCACAGTGTTCTCTGAACTCCCCCAGTGAAAGGAAAACTTCCCTTCATGGCCTGCTAAGTAACGGGCACCTTCCTAGGCACTGGAGTTACTGCAAGGCCTGCCTGCTAAGTAACAGGCGACTTCCTAGGCGCTGGCGCTACCGCAAGGCTCTCACTCTCACCTCCTGGTCACTTCTCACAATGTCCCTTCAGTTCCTAATTATATTTCACCCAATTATGTCTATACTATAAGACTACAATGATTCTATGCTATAATACTAAAGCAAAGATTACTAAAGAATCATGATTTAGTAGGATTTATTATATAATTGATTATGTGATTGTTTCTAAATCTGTTTGATACCATTGCTAAAACTAACCAATCAGTTATTTATTATACTGGGACAGCTTGTGTCTTCAGTCTCTTGCCTTGGCACTTGGGCAAATTTCTTCCCACATCAGGGAGGAACGAAGTTCCTATGAAATCTCTGGATCTATTTAGAGAGGCGGACAGGACCTATCTTGTGAGTTAGGACAACATAGCAGTGATTTGAGAAGTTTTTAGGGTGTGCTACAAGCTCACTGTGGACCAGAAATCTTGAGTGGTTTGGGATATGGTCAATAAGAAGTCATCAAATTCCTGGAAGTCTGATATCTGTGGTTTGCTCACCTGCGGTAAAGAAGGGTGTTGTGAATCAAGGATCAATCACTTGCGATTTTTCAGCTCCCAGGGATTCACTAAGGAAGGTTATAGAATCTACTTTCTCCAACTCTACTGAGGAACAAAACAACCACTTGTGCTGTTTGTAAAGGTCATGATGTCTCCTTCTGACTATCATCAGCATATCCACCTTTTACCCACATGTGAACATAAGCATTACTGCCTGGTCTAGATTGCAGTAAAAACAGGCCAAGGCCAGTTTTAGTGTCCGCAACTCCAGAGCACCTCCCATGCTAGGGACTGTGGATGGTGCCAGGGACGCCAATGGATCAGGGAACAAAAACACCTCATCAAGGACAGAGATAGACTTTCCTCTGAGGGTTGAGGACAAAGGAGAAAGGGTGAGAAAAATATACAGGAAATAGGAAAAAAAAGAAAATGATAACTCTTCTCCTCAATTCAGAGCAACTTTACACTTGTGAAAACAAAGGACAACAATTTTTTTTAAAAACCTCAAAACACCCACAGGAAAGACTTTTTAAATTGCTGTGGGAAATGGCAACTGTTACCCAGTTTCAGGGATAACAGTGACAATGATGAGGATAGTCAACGCCCAGAGAATTATGGATTCTGAGGCAGGGACTGGCAGTATCATATCTGCTGGTCCATAACTCTACGAATCAAATCCTCATTCAGAGAGGTAGACGTCATCAGTGACTCAACTCTGCAGCCAACAAAGAACCCTACATTATGCCTGTGCATAGCAGATGCATGTTAAATATGAAATAAACATAAACATTTTAATATCATTGGAATTCATTTCAGTCTATTTTGCTGGAGTCTAGATTCTAGTTTCTGAACTTAATTGGGCTATCTAAGTTAGTTTCCCTAAAAAATGGTCCCAGTTTAATGAAGATCCATCTGTGAATTTCTGTTTGTGTTGCAACTCCTTTTGAGGACTCATTCATAAATTATTTTCCAAGGCTGAGGTCCAGAATGGTGTGTCCTAGGTTTTCTCTTATGATTCTCATAGTTGGAGGAATTACTTTTAAATTTTTAATCCATCTTGATTTAGCTCTTGTGTATGGTGAAATGTAGGGATCCAGTTTCATTCTTCTGCATATGGCTAGACAGCTGTTCCAGTACTATTTATTGAATATGGAGTTCTTTTCCAATTGCTTATTATTATTATTATTTTTATTGTACTTTAGGTTCTGGGGTGCATGTGCAGATCATGGATTGTTGCATAGGTACATATATGGCAAGGTGGTTTGCTGCCTTCATCTCCCTATCACCTATATCTGATATTTCTCCACTCATTATCCCTCCCCAACCTCCCCACCCCCTGTTATCCTTCCCCTAATCGCCCTACTGACCACAGTGTGTGATGCTCCCCTCCCTATGTCCACGTGTTCTAATTGTTCAACACCCGCCTATGAGTGAGAACATGTGGTGTTTGGTTTTCTGTTCTTGTGTCAATTCACTGAGAATGATGGTTTCCAAATTCATCCATGTCCCTAGGAAGGACACAAACTCATCATTTTTTATGGCTGCATAGTATTCCATGGTGTATATGTGCCACATTTTCTTTATCCAGTCTATAGATGATGGAAATTTGAGTTGGTTCCAGGTCTTTGCTATTGTAAACAGTGCCACAATGAACATACACGTGCATATGTCTTTAAAATAGAACGATTTATAATCCCTTGGATATATGCTCAGTAATGGCATTGCTGGGTCAAATGGTATTTCTATTTCTAGATCCTCGAGGAATCGCCACACTGTCTTCCACAATGGTTGAACTAATTTACACTCCCACCAACAGTGTAAAAGTGTTCCTATTTCTCCACATCCTCTCCAGCATCTGTTGTCTCCAGATTTTTTAACAATCACCATTCAACTGGCGTGAGATGGTATCTAAATGTAGTTTTGATTTGCATTTCTCTAATGACTAGTGATAATGAGCATTTTTTCATATGTTTGTTAGCCTCATGTATGTCTTCTTTTGTAAAGTGTCTGTTCATATCCTTCGCCGACTTTTGAATGGGCTTGTTTTTTTTTCTTGTAATTCTGTTTTAGTTCTTTGTAAATTCTGGATATCAGCCCTTTGCCTCAGCCTCTTAAAGTGCTGAGATTACAGATGTGAGCTACCATACCTGGCCTTTAGTACATTCTTAAACTGAAGCTTCTGATGCTTATTCTTAAGTTTGTGTTCCTGAGGGCCTAGTGAGGACCTGTTTCTTTGACTTTTGCTCCTGAAGACACTATCTTTCCCCAGTATCTGAATGTTCCTGGCTTTGAGTAAAATGTTTGCTTATTTTATGTGGTAGATATTAGTGTCTTTACTGTTTTATCTCCCTTTCAGAAAGGAACATCTGAGTTTGCAATAGTTTAATCTGAATCTTATTTTACTGTCGTTTCTTCTTTCGTACTTATAGGCCTACATGAAATTGATTACTTCACTTCTTTTACTATCTCTTGATATTTGATCTAGGTATTGGTAATTATCCACGGATAAGGATAAACACACACACACACACACACACACTCTTAGATATATCATATTCAAACTACAGAAAATCAAAGACAAAGAGAAAAATCGCTAAAGAAGTCAAATAATAAAAACAGACATATAGAGGAATAAGAATAAGAATTATACTAGAAACCATAAAAGCAAGAAGAGAGTGGAGTACGTTATTTAAAGTGTTGAAATAAAAACCTTCACCAGGCTAGAATTTTATAACCAGCAGAATTATCCTTCAGATGTGAAGGAGAGAGAGAGGGAGACTTTTTCAGACAAACAAAACTGAGGAAATTCATTATCAGCAGACCTGCTTTATAAGAGCATGTTAAAAAATGTTATTCATCAAGAAGAAAAATGATATAGAGCATAAGCACAGGTCTACACAAAGAAGAGTGTCAGAAGAGAAATAAATGAAGATAACATTGTTTAGTTTTTTTCAATATAAACTTTCTTAAGTATATAAAACATAACTGTTTCAAGCAGTACCAACAATGTACTGGGTGATTACAGTGTAGGGATAAGGGAAATGAAAGACAACAGTGTGAAATGAACAAGCAGGAGCAAAGGGGAATATTCTGTTTTAAGATATATATATATATACTATATGTGAAGGTAGACAGGTTACTTAAAAAATATGTATCTTATATATATAAGATATATATATGTAGATATACATAACGTATATTATGTTTATCACATCTGGTACAGCAGCTGCAATTGGAATCACCACTTGGTTAAGCTTATGATAATTCACTGTCATTCTCCAAGTTCTGTCTACTGCACAGGCCAAATGGGAGAGTTAAATGGGGATGTTGTGGGAATGACCACCAGTGCATCTTTCAAGTCCTTGATGGTGGTGCTAATCTCCACAATCCCTCCAGGGATGAGATATTATTTTTTATTTAGTATTTTTCTAGGTAGTGGCAATTCTAATGGCTTTCATTTGGCCTTTTCCACCACAATAGCCCTCACCCTACCAGTCAGGGAGCCAATGTGGGGGTTCTGCCAGCTGCTAAGTATGTCTGTGCCAATTATGCATTCTGGAACTGGGGAAATGACCACAGGACGAGTCTGGAGACTCACTGTATCTGCTGTATGTTGGACTGAGCTAAAACTCCATTAACTACCTGACCTCCATAAGCCTCTGCTTTAACTGGAGGACCACAATGATGTTTTGGGTCCTCTGTAATCAATGTCAGCTCAGAGCCAATGTCCAGTAGTTTTCCGAAATGTCAATCATTTCTCTTTCCCCAATATACAGGTATCCTGGTAAAAGGCTGGAGACCTCCTTGGGGGAGGATGGGAGAAAGATTCACTGCAGGAATTGTTAGTAACATACAGGGATCTTTCTCAAGGGGATCTTGCCTCCGTTTCATTCAAGGGGTTCTGGGTCTGTAAATTGGCTCAAGTCTGGAAATTGATTGAGGGGCCATTATTCTCTTTTTTTATAAATTAAATTAGTCTTTTGTCCATCCAACCTAGAAATTTTCTGCTTGTATAAATTAAGTAGGAATGCAGTAGGCTTCCTATCAATTTCACTTCTAGGAACATTGTGATTAATTAGCCAGTGCCAGAGCACTACACTAGTCAGACTTTTCTGATTGCTGCTTTGCCTCTGCTGTCCAGTGAGGTAGCTATGCCCACCTTGCCTCTGACCGTTGAGTGACACCAGGATCCAATTACTCCCATTGTATTTAAATTTTGTAGTTGAGTGACCACAGTTTCCACTATTAGATCTGGCATTCAAAGAAGAGCAATTACAAGGTTCTTCAGAGATGCAGGTGCTGCCCTCACAAATCTATTTTGCAAGGAATTGGTCAAGGGTATATATTCTAGACCTTCCAAGCTGGGATGAGGTGGTCTAAAGTGACTGATCCACTCCACTATCCCAATCTCCCTAAGCCTCTGGATCCCTTCCTGTACATTAAACCAAGGGAGATCAGGCATTTCCAACTTGCTCACAGTGGGCCATCTCTTTTTTTTTTTTTGAGACAGAATCTCCCTCTGTTGCCCAAGGTGGAGTGCAGTGGCAGGATGTCAGCTCACTGCATCCTCTGCCTCCCAGGTTCAAGCAATTCTCCTGCCTCGGCCTCCTGAGTAGCTGGGATTACACATACCACCAAGCCCAGCTAATTTATTTGTATTTTTCTTAGTAGAATTTAGGTTTCACCATGTTGGCCAGACTGGTATGGAATGCCTGACCTTGTGATCCGCCCATCTCAGCCTCCCAAAGTGCTAGGATTACAGGCTTGAGCCCTCATGCCCAGCCGTGGGCCATCTTTTAATCTGTATTTCATCTAATCAAGCAAATAAACTATTAGAACCTTTCTTAACTTCCGAAGCTGCAATATTAAAAGCAGAGTCCCTACTTAGTGGGCCCAAATCAATAAATTCAGCCTCATCCAACTCAATGTTCCTTCCACCATCATCCCACACCCTTATTAACCATTCCCATGACTGTTCTTCAGATTTCTGTTTATGTAAATGAGAAAAATCAAGCAGTTCTTTTTGAGTGTAGTGTACCTCCTCATGGGTTACACTCTCAACCTCACCTCTAGGGGCCCACCAGGACTTTAGTGTAGTTATAGGTCTAGAATCAAACAGGGGCGTAGAGGATGGGTCCTGAGGAGAATCAACATTACCTTGCCTGGCAACTGCCTCAGGGGAGGCCATCACTGTTGCCTCAGGCAGAACAGGGCTTATTTCGTCAGATGAAATTGGAAAGGCTGATGGCAGCATGGGTTGGGGAGGGGATATTGCCACTACTGGGGATGGAGAAGCTGTTCCTTCTGGCAAAAAAAGTTCATCAGAATCTACAAACTCATTGTCCCCAGCTTCATCAGGGTCCTCCCACATGTCCCCATTCCAAGTTGCAGGGTCCCATTCTTTTCCAATCAACACCCTCACTTTAACAGTTGACACCTGGAGAGGCTGTGCATGCACCTTTTGTTGTAGGTCATCCACTTGCATAAGAGCTTGTGTCTGTTTTTCCACTATTTCAGCTCTTTCTCTATAGAAGATAAGACTCTCACTCAGGGAAATCTTAACAGATTTGAGGTTCAGTATCTGCTTCTGAAGCCAGGAGACAGAATCCCTGAGTTCATCACTTTCTTTCATCACTTTGTCTGCTGAACTTAGCAGCAACCTACCAGCTTCATTATGTTTCTTGGTTCTCCACATATGGTCAAAGGTATTATATATAGAGTCACCAAACTCCTTGTCTCTCATGAGTAGTGAATCGGGAGTGTCAAATGCATTTATTTTGCATAACTGCCTGCACAGTCCATGCTAAGGACTATCAGGATTCTTCATACTATTAGAAGTAGAGTGCTTAGTGTTTTGGGGTCTAACCATATTAAGCAGCCAATTCCAGAAACCCCAAAACCAATGAAAGAACTCCATGCTTAATATTCTGTTCTTCTAGAATGATTCCTGGTACCAAAATCTGTAATAGTCAGGGTTCTGTAGAGGGACTACTAGGATACAAAGTCCTACAATAGGCTATCTGTAAGCTTGAGAAGAAAGGAGAGCCAGTTTGAGTCTCAAAACTGAGTAACTTAGAGTCCAATGTTTAAGGTCAGGAAGCATCCAGCATGGGAGAAAAATGTAGGCTTGGGAGACTAGGCCAGTCTGGGCAGTCTCTCCTTTTCATGTGTTTCTGCCTGCTTTATATTCGCTGGCAGCTGTTTAGGTTGTGCCCACCAGGTTAAGGATGGGTCCTTCTTCTCCAGCCCACTGACTTAAATGTTAATTTCCTTTGGCAACACCCTCACAGGCACACCCAGAATCAACACTTTGCATTCAATTCAATCAAGTTGACACTCAGCATTAACCATCACAGAGGGCCACTGTTCTCTAGACTCCAGAATGGTAGATCCACTGACAGCTTATACCCAGCACCTGGAAAAGCCACAGGCATTCAATGCCAGCCCTTGAGAGCAGCCTTGGGGGTGGAGCCCTGATAGGCCACAGAAATGGAGCTTCCCAAGGCCTTGGGAGCCCAGCCCTTGCATTAGTGTGTCCTGGATGTGGGACATGGAGTCAAAGGAGATTATTTTGAAACTATACAATTTAATGACTACCCTGCTGAGTTTTGGACTTGCATAGGGCCTGTAGCCCTGTTCTTTTGGCTGATTTCTCTCTTTTGGAATGGAAGTATTTACCAAATGCCTATACCCCCATTGTATCTTAGAATTAACTAACTTGTTTTTTATTTTAAAGGCTCATAGGCAGAAGGGACTAGCTTTGTCTCATATGAGACTTTAGACTGTGGACTTTTGAGTTAATACTGGAATGAGTTAAGACTTTGGGAGACTGTTGGGAAGGTATGATTGTGTTTTGCAATGTGAGAAGGACATGAGATTTGGGAGGGATCCGGGGCAGAATGATGTGGCTTGAATCTGTGACCCCAGAATGATGTGGTTTTGAATCTGTTTGAATCTGTTACAGGTCCCCATGTCAAATCTCTTGTTCAGTTGTAATCCCCAGTGCTGGAAGTGGGACCTGGCGAGAGATGATTGGATCATGGGGGCAGTTTTGCCTAAATGGTGTAGCACCATCCCCTCAGTGCTGTTCTCATGATAGTGAGTTAGTGAGTTATTGTGAGACATGGTTACTTAGAAATGTGTAGTACCTCTCCCCTCTCTCTCTCTTCCTTCTCCAGCCATGTAAGACATACCTGCTTCCTCTTTGCCTTCCACCATGATTGTAAGTTTCCTGAGACCCCCCTAGAAGCAGAAGCAGCTATGCTTCCTGTACAGCCTGCAGAACCATGAGCCAGTTAAACTCTTTTCTTTATAAATTACCCAGTCTCAGGTATTCCTTTATAGCCATATGAGAATGGCCTAATGCAAAGAGGCATACAGTTTGGGATAGAAGAAATAAAATGATCTTTGCAGATGACACGATTGTCTTTATAAAATATCCTAAAGACTGGCAAAAATGAACAAACAAAGAGGCAAAAAAGAAACACCTTTCCTTGAAGGAAATAATAATCAAATAACAAGGCTTCAGGATGCATAGTTAATGTACAAAATCAGTTGCTTTACTATACATTGGCAAAAGACAATTGAAATTTGAAATTATAATAATAAAATGTCATTTACAGAAGTGATACCCTCCCTCCCCCAACAAACCCACTAATTCAACAACAACTCACAGATTCTCTTACTGAGAAATCTAAAACTAGTTGAGAGGCTACTGTATCCAGACACATCAAATCCCACAGGAAAATTCAGGGCTTCCTGTTGTCTGAATCCCTACCCACAGCTCAGTGTCACATGACTGAAAGGAAACTCCTAGCTCCCAGCTTCTCCCTGGGGAGTAAAAGAGTTGGATATGGAGTAAAAGTATATATGACACTATTCCAACTTCTTCCTCCCCAAAGGATGGACTTATCTCTTCCAGTCTTGGAGCAGTAATGGAACCCAGCATAATCTAGCCACCCAGGGGCTGGTGAGAACAGAAACAGAAGTTTGGACTGACGGTTCCCATACCCTTTCCCTCAGCTCAACACAGAGCAAGAAAATGAAAAACCCTTGCTTCCAGCATCTCCTGGGAAGAGAAAAGTTAGTCTGCTTGGTTGTGCCCACCAGATTAATGCCCCAGCTTTTCTGGAAGCTTCCCAAAGGACTTCCTCTGTCTGGCTTGTTTTGGAGTACTCATGGGACCTGGCATACTCTAGCTGGCTTGAGGCCAGTGAGAACAAATATGGTAGTTTGATCTAGCATGCAACTAGATGACACAGTCCCTCTCACAAGCTCAGCGTAGAGTGAATGGGTCGAAAAACACAGATCCCAGCTTCTCTCTCTCTGTGGTGGGAAGAATTGGAAAGGGCATCAGACAATTCAGCTTTTCTGGGGGTGACTTGAGGAATGCCTCCAATATCACTTGCCTTGGAACACTGATTGTACCTAGCATACTCTATATGGTAGCTGCTAAGAACAAAGAAAACAGGTTGGCAGGTTGGAGAGGCCCCAGAATCTCTGGCTGAGTTGGTTAGTGAGGGTCTTCTTCTATACAAGGGAAGTCTGTGAAGATTGAGAGAGGTTGCTGTTTTGTCTAATGTACAAGCACCAATACAAAGAGTCAAAGAAAATAAAAATAAACATGGAAATAGATTCCAAACAAAGCAACAAGATAAATCTCAAGAAACCAAGCCTAATGAAAGAGAAAGATATGATTTACCTAACAGAACTCAAAATAATCATTAAAAAGATATTCATCAAAACTGGGAGAACAATGCATGAACATGAATATTTCAACAGAGATATAGAAAGTATAAAAAGTACCAAGCAGAATTTGTAGAGCTAAATAATACAATAACAGCTGAAAAATTCACTAAAGCAGTGTGTCAGCAGACTAAAGCAGAGGAAAGGATAAGCACACTTGAAGACAAATTATTGTTATTGGAAATTATTTAGTCAGAAGAGCAAAAAGAAAAAAGAATGACAAAAATTAGCTTAAAGGACTTATGGGGACATCATCAAGTGGACGAATGTACACATTATAGGAGTCTTAGGAGAAGAGGGGAGAGAAAGAACCACAAAACATATTCAAAGAAATAATAGCATAAAACTTGCCAAATCTGGGGAAGAAAATGCACATTCTACTCTAGAAAGCCCAGTAGATACCAAATGAAATGAAGGGAAAGAAATCTACACAGAGATACATTATAATTATATTGTTAAAAGTCAAGGCAAAGGGAGAATGTTGAAAGTAGCAAGAGAAAAGTGATTTGTCATGGACAAGGGATTTCCCATAAAACTAAAAGTGGATTTTTTTCAGTACAAAACCGTGAAAGCCAGAAGGGAGTAGGATGATATATTTAAAATGCTGAAACAGAAAAAGCCTGCCAACCAAAAATACTATGCATGCCAAAATTCTCCTTCAAAAATGGAGACTTTCCCAGAAAAATAAAAGCAGAGAAAGCTGATGAGCATCATACTTGTCTTAAGGGAATGATAATGGAAGCTCTTCAAGTTGCAACAAATGACACAAACAGTAACATGATAGCTCAAGAAAGTGAAACTTGCTAATGGTAAATATTTAGATAAATACAGACTACTGCAAATAGTGTAACTGTTGGGTTAGTCATTTTTAATTATAGTATAAGTTTAAAAGACAAAAAATATTGAAATATAATTAAATATTATGTAAAGGGATGTGGAATATTAAGAGATGTGAATTTTGACATCTATAACATAGTGTATAATGGGAAAGAAGGGAAAGTGTAAGGAAATTGAATGTAAGTTATCAGTTTAATGTAGACTGTTTTAAATAAACTATAAAATAGACTAATAAATATTTTATGTAAACCTCATGGTAGCCACAAAGAAATAACTGTAGAAGATACAAAAGATAAAAAGAGAAAGGATTTGAAGTATATCAATACAAAAAATTCACTACAACACAAAGGAAGACAGCATGAGGGAGTAAGTCATGGGAGGTCAAGGCGGGAGGATTACTTGAGTCCAGGAGTTTGAGACCAGCCTGGGCAACAGAGCAAGGCCCTTTCTTTACAAAAATATTTTTTTTAAATTAGTTGGGCATGGTGTCATGTGCCTGTAGCCCTAGCTACTCAGAGGCAAAGGCAGGAGGATTGTTTAAGCCTAGATTAAAATGAGCTATGATTGTGCCAATGCACTCCAGTCTGGGTGACCCTGTCTCAATAAAAATAAAATACAGTGAGAGAGAATAAAAGACAGCTATAAGAACCACAAGACAAACAGACAATAATGAACAAAATAGCAATAGTAAATTTTTCTCTATCAATGATTACTTTACATAGAAATGGATTAAACTCCTCAATCAAAAGACAAAGAGTAGTTGAATGGATTAGAAAAATAAGAGCCAACTATATGCTGTCTATAAGAAACTCACTTTAGATTTAAGGACACAAATAGATAGTGAAGGAATGGAAAAAATATATTCCACATAAATGGTCACCAAAGCAGAAGTGGCTATACTTATGTCAGACAAAATATATGTAAAGTAAAAATTATTACAAGATACAAAGAAGAACATTATATAATAATGAAAAGGCCAATTGAATGGGAAGATATAATACTTATATGTGCCCAACGTCAGAATATCTAAACATATAAAGCAATAATTGACACACCTAGAGAAAGAATATACAAAAGTACAATAATTATAGGAGGCTTCTTTACCCCACTTTTAATAATAGATAAAACAACCAGACATAAGATAACAAATAGCAGTCTTGAACAACACTATAGACCAATAGTCTAACATACCTATATAAAACATTCATCTCATAGCAGCAGAATATACATTCTTCTCAGGTGTATATGAAACATTCTCTAGGATAAATTACATATTAGATCACAAAACAATTCTTAACAAAATTAATAAGATTGAAATTATACCAAATATCTTTTTGGAGCACAATGGAATGAAACTATAAATCAGTAGCAGAAAAAAAAAATGGAAAATTCACAAATATGTGGAAATTAACACAGTCCTGGTATCCTAGTATTCTTCAGCTAATGGATCAAAGAAAAGAATAAGGAAAGAAATTAGAAGATATTGAGACAAATAAAAATAAAAATACAACATACCAAATTTACGGGATGCAGCAAAAACAAAACAAAACAATATGTGATATGCATGTATAGGGCATTTGCCATGAATGGAATTTGCAAGACTGATCATTGCTCTGGGTGAGTCAACGAGTGAATGTGAAGGCTTAGGATGTTACTGTATACTACTGTGGATTCTATAAGTACTGTACACTTAGGCTACACTAAATTTACAAACAAATATTTTTCTTCAATAATCAATCTGAGCTTACTGTAAGAGCTTTTGCTTTATAAACCTCTTAATTAAAAAAAAAACTTTTGGACTTTTTGCAATAATACTTAGTTTAAAACACAAACACATTGTATAGCTGCACAAACATATTTTCATTTGTTATATCCTTATTCTATAAGCTTTTTTTCTGTTTATTTATTTATTTTTACTTTTTAAACTTTTTTGTTACAAGCAGAGACACAGCACACACAATAGCCTAGGTCCTTGCAGGATCAGGGTTATCAATATCTCTGTGTTCCACTGGAAGGTCTTCAGGAGCAGTAACACACAGGGAGTTGCCATCTCCCAGAATAACAATGCCTTCTTCTGAAATAGCTCCTGAAGACCTACCTGGGGCTGTTTTACAGTTAACTTTTTTTTATATAGGTAAGGGTATATTCTAAAATAATGATAAAAAGTCAGCACAGTAGGTTTGTTTACATTAGCTCACCACAAACATGCCAGTAATGTAATGACATTATAATATCACTAGGCAACAGCAATTTTTCAGCATCATTATAGTCTCATGGGACCACTATCATATATGTGGTCCATCTTTGACCCAAACATCATTATGCTATGCATGACTGTACCGGAAATAACAAGGAAAGAAATAGGAGAACCCTAGTTCCCAAGGTGGAGATCAGTTGTTTTTAAATACTAGAGTGCATTAGAATCACCTGAAGGACTTCTTGAAACACAGATTGCTGAACCCTTAGAGTCTAGGGTAGGACCTAAGATTTTGTGTTTCTAACAAGTCTCCAGGTGATACTTATGGTATTGGCCCAGTGACCATGTTTTGGGAATGATTAACGTACATTTTCTCAAAAAGTGGGAAGTTAGGTCATCTGCTGAGAATCAGGGACAGTGGGACCTTGAACCCTCTTTTCAGCCAAAGGCAGGCATGTCCTAGAACGCTGACACATGTTAAGATCAAGTTTTAATCTGAGGGCAATTTTTTTTTTCTGTGCTAAGCCAGCTGATTTGTGGTGCGATGAATTCCCGGGTTTTAGATAACAACACTGTTTTGAGAATGCTCACAGCTTAATGATACCATAGAACTATTATCAGCCTTATTTTCAGTTGTGTAGGAAGAGGCACAGAAATAAAGAAGTCAGGAGTCTTGTTTCAGGTTTCCTTATGGTGGACTTTTTCATAAGAAACAGTTCTGGCTTCTCCTTTGTTGTTCTCTCAAAGAAGATTATAAATATGTTTGCTCATCTCCCACCTCCATCTGCCTGAGGGCTATGCTTTGCTTCTGTAAATGTTTCAGTTGGAACATGGTGAATCTGTTTGGGCATCCATTAACTTAGGTGTGATGTTTAATGTTCACTGTCCCAACGTTCACCTCCACTGGGGAGAGTGGTGCCGATTTCCCTGCCACTGTCTAAGGCTGGAAACAATTTCATCTGTTGTCATTGTCATGAAGGGGAAAGTGGTTGGTTCACTGAGGTGGGGGCTCTGAAACACAGGACGTGCTTTATTGCTTCCACAGTCAGTCACAAGTTGACAGTTGCATGAGACTTTCAATAATGTCCTTTTATACTTTTTATATTTTTGTGCTGCCTCTTAGCTGCAGATCCTAAAGCCCCATTTTAAAGATCAAAATACCTACAGATGTGCGAATGCCAGGGATCCAACAAAAGCTGGTGCAAGGATGGGAAACTGATGACACACACATCTGTTCAGCTTTCATCAGGCTTCGTCACCCACTGGATTATTTTGGCTCCAGAAACTGCATTTGTGATTCGTACATCAGGCATTGTAGTCAATAACTCAGCAATTCACAAAGTCTCCTCTAGGATCTCTGTCTTATATATGTGAGGTAATGGACAATGAATATTTTAAATTATGCTTCAACCTCGCTTTACCACATCATTTAACTGACACATTTATTCTGGTGTCAGTTAAATTTATATTAGAATATGAGAGTGCAGGTTTTATATAAAAGGTTCCTAGGATAGATTCTGGCCTATATAGCTCTAATAATTGTTATAACAGTTTACAATATAGATGATGTTCTCACTGTAACACATTATAGTATATAACGTCCATTCCATCCTCTACTTTATTTAACCTCAACTCCATAACAACTTTGTGAGATGGGCATTATTCCTTAAGGTAAAAGAGCAAACAAAATATGGCTGCAACCAAAATGTAATACTTAGTGTAATTGTTTCATGATAAAAAATAAAGGCTTCACTTTTGATATTTGATGGCTGACATCTTTCAGTTTCCCACCTATCTTCCTTTTTGTCCTTAGTCCCACATTCTGAGAGGATAAGAGAACCTGGGCTTTCCTCCTTAGGTGCCCATAGGGAAGTTCGAACCACACAAATGCCTGTCCTCTAGGAATTCTCATTATAGTCCCTACCTCTTAACTATGATTAAAAACCCTAAACCAACAACACCACCCCATCTTGACTTGTCTCACCTTAGGTAGAATCTGGGCCCTTCACCTTGGGGAACATGTGAGTAGTAAACTGTATTTTGTATCTATAATTCCTATGTTCTATTCATCCTACCTTTCATAAATTTCTGAGGATGCCAGATGTTCATATAAATAGGTTTATTAGCTTTAGATAGACTATGCTTTATTCAAATGTATGGTGACTTAAGATCAAAGACAAGGAAGCATTGTGCTTACACAGGGCTAAGAATTGAAAGGTGAATAAAACATGGCCTGTGCCCTTTCCTCTGCAGTTACAGTCTGGTAGAAAAGGCAGACGTGTACATTAAAAAATTATAAAACAGTGTCATATGTAGCATGTACAAGGTATTGTGAGAATGCAGAAGAGAGTGGCTGATTCTTCCTGGGTTTAGCAATATGTATGTAAAGTCATAAGAGCATAAAGGAAGATTGTGTGTTGAGGGAGCTATATTTAGTTATATATGGTTGGAGAGCCAGATTATTGTGGTGAGATGCAATTGGAAAGGGCCTTAAAGGCTCTGCTGGTACATTGGTTTTATCCTGAGAGCTTTAAGAAATGAAATAAAAGAACACTTTTAAAGAGTTCACTTTGATGGCAGTATGGAAGATAGATGGGAGCTGAAACAAAAAGATACTTGAGAACAATACTACTTTTGTCCAAGTGAGCAATGACAGTGGCTAAATCAGGATAAAATCAGAACAAAAGCAGTGAGAATGGTTAGAGGAGGACACGTGCCAGGCACTGTTCCAGGTGCTGGAATACAAGATTGAAAGAGGACAGAGAAATTCTGTTTGTTCAACATTTTTATTATAATAAGGGTACAGAAGAGAACCATTAAGATCCATCCTCTTCTCTCCAGCAGTAAGAAAACTCCAGAGTTGTAGCTGAACACATGACTACTCAGAAAACAGACTGTATTTTTCAGCCTTTCTTGCAGCTTCCTCCAAGTTTAGCCATACTAGGTTCTGGCCAGAGGCATCCTCCTCCTTTCCCTTTCCCCTTTCTACTGTTTGGAATGGGTACACAGTGGTGGGATTTCTTGCACCATGTAGCCAGGGTTACCACAGACCTGATAGAGCAGCAAGACTGAGGGCCCTGATTATGTGACAGCTTTGTGGAGAGCTGTCATACCAGGCTGAACTTTAATGTGAAATAATTAATATTCTGTCGTGTTGTTCTGCATGTCTCTTTGTCACAGAAACTGAGCTTACCTCATAAGTAATACTGGGGAAGATATACAGTCATAATGGAGATTTATGTGAAGAGAATGCTCAGGTCTTGAACCCCACAAAGGCAGTCATCTAAGAGTATAAATAAGTTATACAAGTATCTAAAAGTATAAATAAGTTATACAAGTGTCTAAGAGTATAAATAAGTTATACAATTATAAACTGAGTTTGTTAAGCTTAATATATAATTATTAAAATAAGTACCAGCTGTACTTTTTATATAAGGAAAAGCTTTGTAGACTGAGCTCGTCAGTGAGGGCTCCTCAGACAAGAAAGATCCACTTATGCAAGGCACTTAACACGTGGGAGTGCCAGCCACTGTGATGACAGAGAAGATAGAGCTGAATATCTCATTCTATGTCTTATTATTTGAGGAACTTACTAATCCTATGTTAAGAATTTGGTTAATTATTTGATAAAGGCATGAGCCTTCATTGAGATGCAAGCTGATTACAGGAGTAATTACAATAACAAGAAAACTAAGAGATAAATGCAAAAAATGAAATAAACAAGGTGATGTGATAGAATAAATGTAAGCTCAGCAAAAGAATGCTGCTTTAGACAAGGTTGCTATGGAATACCTCCAAGAGAGGTAATGTTTGATTGATACCCAAATAATAAATGGCAGTTATTGTATAAAAAGTAGGGGGCAAGGTAGGAAGTTTATAGGCAGAGGAACTAGAAATACAAAAGCTCTGAGGTGAGAAAGGGCCTGGTACATTTTCATAGGAGAAAAAAGACCAGGGTGACTGGAGAATGGAAAGCATAGGGTGGGGGGAGAAGGAAGGAAGTTGAAATTATAGAGGCGGGGAGCAGTTAGATCATTAAACTGCTTGTAGGCTATATTAGGGAATTTTGTTTTATTCAAACAAGGGGAAGCCATTATACAGTTTTAAATGAAAACATGATATTATCTGACTTGTAAAAAATAATGTTTTGGTTATGGATGAATTGTAGAAGCAAAGTGGAAGCAGAGATTATTGCAGGAAGGTGATTTGAAACAGGGTGATGCCCGAGGGAATGGAAAAAAGTGAAAGGATTTAATTGATTTTTAGAAACATTGATAGGGCTTACTATGAAATTCATGTAGAGGTCTGAGAAAGGAAGTGATCAAGAATCAATCTCATGGTTTTTGCTTGAGTTGCTAGGTTGATAGTGGTACCATTTGTTAAAACTGAAAACATTCAGGGAAAGATATTTTTGGTATAAACCAAAAAATCAATTTTGGACAAGTATAAAAGTGCTGATGGCTATAGGCAATTAGGTGTATGAATCTGGGCTTCAGAGGAGAGAGTGAAATTTCATTAGTCCTTGGAATAAATATAGTATTAATACTTTAATAGCTCATTTTATTTTAAAAATACTTCAAATATACTAAAAGTACAGAAAATAATTTAATAGGCATAATCTCTTGATGTACCCACCATGTAGATTTAACAAATGTTGATATTTTGCCTTATTTTTTGCCTCAGAACTTTGAAAAATATAATGTTGCAGATAAAGTTAAAGAGCATTCTTAAGGATGATGGGAAGACAGAGGCTTGAATGTGTCTTACTTCTTGTTCACTCCCAACTCTACCTCTTCTGCCAGGAGACAGGTCCTAGAGGATAGGAATGAAGCCTCGGGTTCTGTCACAGTCTTGTCAAGGAGAGCAGAGGAATTTCTCTTCTTTGGGAAGAGGAGAGCTTGGACATCAACACTGAAGAGCCCCAAGATTAGAATCAGAATGCCTGGATCCTGGGACAGCTTCGCTCTCAGAAACTCATAATCTCCCACAAATTCACATCTGAAGAAATATACCAAAATTCTTATTTCCAGATTCCTAAAAACTGGGAAACGATCAAGCGGGCAGCTGGACCTTTTGTATCTCTTGGGTTGGGAGAGCATGATGAGACCAGAGCAAGAAGATAGAAAAGTTTCCTCCTGATGCCTTGACATGGCACCAACAAGGTGTCCTTTACCAGAAGAAAAACCAGAAAGGAGAAAACCTATAAGGTATACCTCATGAAATAGAGTTACTAGGGGAGACAGACAATGACCCATGGCCAAAAAAAAAAAAAAAAAAAAAAAAAATCCTTAAGAGATTCAAATACAAACCAGAAAAAAACTTTCTGGAACCAAAAGTTATTTTAAAAAATTTACAAAAATATGTATACATTGTGAAATAGATAAAGCATATGCATTGCCTCAGATACTTATTTTTTTGTGGTAAGACACTTAAAATCTATTCTGTTAGCAATTTGCAAAAATACAGTATGTTGATGTTAACTATAGTTATCATGTACAATAGATCTCCTGAACTTTTTCCTCCTAAGTGAAATTTTATATTCTTTGATTGACATTACCCTAATCCACAATCTCTCCATTTTCTCTGGCAGCACCCTTTTTCAAATCACCTTCCTACAATAGTCTCTACTTCCACTTTGTCCCTCCAGTTCATTCTACCCATACCCAATACATTATTTTTTAAGGTCAAATTATATCACATTTTTGTCCAAAGCTGTATAATGGCTTCTTGTTGCTGTTAAGATCAAACAAAATTCTTTACTGTAGCCTATTAGCAATTAGGTTGTCAAACTACTTCCTGCCTCTACCATCTCAATGTCCTTCTTTCTCTTCCCTTCATTCTCCAGACACACTGGCCTCCTCAGTCCCTACTAAGCATGATTCTACTCTCCACTTCTGAGTTCAACTTTTTTACAATTCACATATAAATGAGATCATGTGGCATTTGTCTTTCTATGCCTGGCTTATTTCATGTAACATAATGTCCTCCACATTCATTCATGTCACACACGACAGGAATTCCTTTTTTTAAAAAAAAAAAAAGATAAAGGATATTTCTTTTCATATATATGCCACTTCTTTCTCTGTTCATCCATTGATGGACACTTGGGTTGATTCCATTATCTTGGCTATTGTGAATAATGCTGCAATTAACAGGGTAGTGCAGATATTCAACATAGTTATTTCATTCCCTTTAGATGTATACCCAGTAGTGAGATTTCTGGGTCATATGGTAGGTCTATTTTTAGGATTTTGAGGAACCTCTTGACTGTTTTCCACAATGGCTGAACTAATTTACATTTTCATCAATGCTATAAAAGGGTTTCCTTTTCTCCACATCCTCTTCAACACGTATCTTTCACTTACTTGATAATAGCTTTTCTAACAAGTGTGAAGTAATATCTCATAGTGGGATTAATTTGCATTTCTCTGATGATTAGTGAGGTTGATTTTTTTTTTTTTTTGCTTTTGAACTGTGATCTCTTTTTTTTTCTTTTCTTTTTTTTTTATTGCATTTTAGGTTTTGGGGTACATGTGAAGAACATGCAAGATTGTTACATAGGTACACACAAGGCAGTGTGATTTGCTGCCTTCCTCCCCATCACCTATATCTGGCATTTCTCCACATGCTATCTCTCCCCAACTCCCCACCCTCCACTGTCCCTCCCCTATTTCCCCCCCAACAGACCCCAGTGTGTGATGCTCCCCTCCCTGTGTCCATGTGTTCTCATTGTTCAACACCCGCCTATGAATGAGAACATGCGGTGTTTGATTTTCTGTTCTTGTGTCAGTTTGCTGAGAATGATGGTTTCCAGGTTCATCCATGTCCCTACAAAGGACACGAATTCATTGTTTTTTATGGCTGCATAATATTCCATGGTGTATATGTGCCACATTTTCTCTGTGCAGTCTATCATCAATGGGCATTTGGGTTGGTTCCAGGTCTTTGCTATTATAAATAATGTCACAATGAACACACATGTGCATGTCTTTATAGTAGAATGATTTATAGTCCTTTGGGTATATAACCAGTAATGGGATTGCTGGGTCAAATGGAATTTCTATTTCTAGGTCCTTCCAAAATCGCCACACTGTCCTCCACAATGGTTGAACTAATTTACACTCCCACCAACAGTGTAAAAGTATTCCTATTCTCCACATCCTCTCCAGCATCTGTTGTCTCCAGATTTTTTAATGATTGCCATTCTAACTGGCGTGAGATGGTATCTAAATGTAATTTTGATGTGCATTTCTCTAATGACCAGTGATGATGAGCATTTTTTCATATGTTTGTTGGCCTCATGTATGTCTTCTTTTGTAAAATGACTGTTCATATCCTTTGCCAACTTTTGAATGGGCTTATTTATTTTTTTCTTGTAAATCTGTTTTAGTTCTTTGTAGATTCTGGATATTAGCCTTTTGTCAGATGGGTAGATTTCAAAAAAATTTTCCCATTCTGTTGGTTGCTGGTTCACACTAATGACTGTTTCTTTTGCTGTGCAGAAGTTGTGCAGTTTGATTAGGTCCCATTTGTCTATTTTGGCTTTTGTTGCCAATGCTTTTGGCATTTTGGTCATGAAGTCCTTGCCTACACCTATGTCCTGTATGGTTTTGCCTAGATTTTCTTCTAGGGTTTTTATGGTGTTAGGTCTTATCTTCAAGTCTTTAATCCATCTGGAGTTAATTTTAGTGTAAGGTGTCAGGTAGGGGTCCAGTTTCTGTTTTCTGCA